>CACVBM020001579.1:0-30577 GCA_902728155.2 Microthlaspi erraticum
TAAATGTCATTTAGTCTCAGACTCTTTGTTTGCCTCTTCTCGACTTTTGCAATTCCCTTTACGTCTATATATAAAGACATACTGTGTCTACGAGTACTACACAGGTCCTTTCCTCTCTTCATAATATTTCCAAAGATGTCTACTTCGGTTGTGCAAATTGGAGCAGCTCGCATCAAAACGACCGTAACTGAAAAAGAAAACGACATCAACCGTCTCGTGAAGACATTCTTGTCCAACAACAACAACAGAAAGATGATCATTGGTCTTGACACCGAACGGGTTCATCAGTTTGAACTGCCTAATAGTACAACTTCCCGATGATGAAGAAGAAAAAGAAGATGACAGTATCATTCCTCTCTCTCTCTCTCTTCAATTTTCTCAATCTACCTGATTTCACCTTTGTGGGCATTGGCATAAACAAGACTCTGATGAAGCTGGAGAGCGAGTTTGGTCTGACCTGCAAGAATGCTGTTGACTTGTTGAGATCGGTCCTTCCACGTGGAACCTGGCCAGCAAGACTGCCTATGAGAAAGATCGCTTTGGTACTATTGTTTCGATTGAGAAACCAACAAGCGCCGTCTTTGAAGACTGGGACAAATTTGTTCTCAACAAGAATCATATTAAGCTCGCAACCTCCAATGCTTATATGGCTTTTGGCATCGGGGACTTTCTCTTGGATGGGTTCGGATTCTAAGTTTATGAATCTAGTCATTTCTGTTTCCTTGATTGTTCTAAGTTTGATTCAACAATCATCGTCTCTGTAGACGTTACTCTCTTAATCTTCTAGTCCAAAAGATGTGTCTGGAAAGTATTGGTCTTGATTTTAAAAAAATTTAAACGTTTGCTGGGTCAATCTTGTCACCACCTAAATATATTAGGCCACAGAGTACAATATTCGGAAACATTTAGACTGTATTGTTAATAATTTACATTTCGTGAACTATTAGACCGGGCCTGGAAATTAGAAATCTTGATACAAGTCAATTAGCCCACATAACGGACTCTTAGGCCGCTTTCCTAATATCTCAGGGAGCTAAAGAATGTATTGTTAAGTTGTGGGGTGAAATTGAAAGTTTTAACTTTCGCCGCCACTCTCTCCTTCCTAAATCACGCTGCCGAACCCTAGCTTCCATCGTTCTTCTTTTGCCACTTGCTAAGGGCATTGTGTGTGCTTCCTCCTCCTCCTCTCTCCCTCTTACTTCCCGTCCGTTTTGTTCGTTCGTTCGGAAGGGATTCGCGTGATGGGTACCGAGAGGAAAAGGAAAGTTAGTTTGTTCGATGTCATGGACGATCCGTCAGCTCCAGCGAAGACAGTCAGAAACAATGGAATCGCCGACGTCAACAGTTTGATCAATAAATGGAACGGAAAGCCGTATTCGCAGAAGTATTATGAGATACTGGAGAAACGGAGGACTCTACCAGTCTGGCTACAGAAAGAGGAGTTTCTCAAAACTTTGAACAGCAATCAAACCCTAATTCTGGTCGGTGAGACTGGTAGTGGTAAAACTACCCAGGTAAAGCTTCAATCTTTTCTATTCCAGATACTTCGCATTTGATCAATTGTTTGATATGTCGCCTGAGGAATGATAGCTTCAGGTTAATGCTAATTGGAGATAATGCTTGATTCAAAGGCTAACACTTTTTAAAATTTGTTGTACAGATTCCACAGTTTGTGATAGATGCTGTAGATGCTGAAACCTCGGATAAGCGTAGGAAGTGGTTGGTTGGATGCACACAGCCTCGTAGAGTTGCAGCCATGTCTGTGTCCCGTCGTGTTGCTGATGAGATGGATGTAGCCATTGGGGAGGAAGTTGGTTACAGCATCCGTTTCGAGGATTGCAGTAGCCCCAGAACAGTGCTTAAGTAAGCTTATCGTCTCTCTTTAGCTGCTTAAGCCGTAGTTTTTGTACTTTTGGAGTTGGATCTAATCTTGTGTTGTTCACCATGACCAGGTACTTGACTGATGGTATGCTGCTCAGAGAAGCAATGGCTGATCCTCTTCTAGAGAGATACAAGGTGATTATTCTCGATGAGGCCCACGAAAGGACTCTAGCTACAGATGTGCTGTTTGGTCTTCTGAAAGAGGTGTTGAAAAATAGGCCTGACCTTAAGTTAGTTGTGATGAGTGCAACTTTAGAAGCTGAGAAGTTTCAGGAGTATTTCAGCGGTGCGCCTCTTATGAAAGTTCCTGGTAGGCTTCATCCCGTTGAGATCTTCTACACTCAGGAGCCTGAGAGGGACTATCTTGAGGCTGCTATTAGGACTGTTGTCCAGATACACATGTGTGAGCCACCTGGTGATATTCTTGTTTTCTTGACTGGGGAGGAAGAGATTGAAGATGCATGCCGCAAAATCAATAAAGAGGTTGGTAATCTTGGGGATCAAGTGGGGCCTATCAAAGTTGTGCCATTGTATTCCACTCTTCCACCTGCGATGCAGCAGAAGATATTTGATCCTGCTCCAGAGCCGGTAACAGAAGGTGGTCCTGCTGGGAGAAAGATTGTTGTCTCCACCAACATTGCTGAGACTTCTTTAACTATTGATGGGATTGTTTACGTCATTGACCCTGGCTTTGCTAAGCAAAAAGTCTACAACCCACGAATCCGTGTTGAGTCTTTGTTGGTGTCCCCGATATCGAAGGCAAGTGCTCACCAGAGATCAGGTCGTGCCGGTAGAACACGGCCTGGAAAATGTTTCAGGCTCTACACAGAGAAGAGTTTCAACAATGACTTGCAGCCACAGACTTATCCTGAAATATTGAGGTCAAATCTTGCAAACACGGTACTGACTTTGAAGAAACTGGGCATAGATGACTTGGTGCACTTCGATTTCATGGATCCCCCTGCTCCAGAGACGCTGATGCGAGCCTTGGAGGTTTTGAATTATTTGGGAGCTCTTGATGACGAAGGTAACTTGACAAGGACGGGTGAGATAATGAGCGAGTTCCCCTTGGATCCACAGATGGCAAAGATGCTCATAGTCAGTCCAGAATTCAACTGCTCCAACGAGATACTCTCGGTTTCAGCAATGCTCTCAGGTACACCCTTTGCTTGTATTTATCTGTTCTTGTCATCTTGGGGTAGGTATGTAGGTGTGGGTAGGCTTAATCTTGCTAGTTGTTTCCATTCACATGCTTGTTTTCTCTGCATTAGAACTCGTCTTTATGCGTAGATGTGCATGATTGTGTAGAGTTAAGTAAGTTGAGTTAGGTTGTCATCAGCAGTCTATGGTCTGGGTTGTGCATACCCATGGTTAAGGGGTATCATAAGTAAGTGCTGATGCATATAGTTGCAGTTTCTCAGTTATTCTCTCTCATGAAGCAAATGGTATCAGTCTCATCGCCTCTATGCATCTGCTGACCTCTTCCATGGGCCTCTTCTGTTATAAAAACCAATTATTTCTTAGTACCGAATTGCTTTATCCGGCCTAGAGAGGCCCAAAAAGCAGCAGATGAAGCTAAAGCTAGGTTTGGACACATTGATGGGGATCACCTGACGTTGCTTAACGTATACCATGCCTTTAAGCAAAACAGTAAGTTATCGCTCTCCCTTTCTTCTCTTTTTGTTCCTCTTCTTTCTCTCTTGTTTTAGCCGAAACTAACACAGTTGGTCAAAATGAATTCTTGTGTTACAGATGAAGACCCAAACTGGTGCTACGAAAACTTCGTCAACAATAGAGCAATGAAATCTGCAGACAATGTTAGACAGCAGCTGGTCCGGATAATGTCAAGATTCAACCTGAAGATGTGCAGCACTGATTTCAATAGCCGCGACTACTACATCAACATAAGAAAGGCCATGCTTGCCGGTTATTTCATGCAAGTGGCTCACTTGGAACGCACTGGACATTACTTGACCGTCAAAGATAATCAGGTCTGTCTAAACGAATCCACTTTACATCTGTGAAAAAATTCTCTCGTTTTAATATATCTGATTGTAAAACTAACAACTTGTTGTTTGCAAGGTGGTTCATTTGCATCCATCCAACTGCTTGGATCACAAACCGGAGTGGGTAATCTACAACGAGTATGTTTTGACTAGCCGGAATTTCATCAGAACTGTGACAGATATTCGCGGTGAATGGTAAGTTTTTACGTTTCCTCCTGTTCTTGTTTTCTTTGGTTTAGCATCTCTAAAAGATCCTTACTTTATTTGTGTGGTGGATGGATTCGCAGGCTAGTAGATGTTGCTCCTCATTATTACGATCTTTCCAATTTTCCAACCTGTGAGGCAAAACGTGTCCTCGAGAAGCTTTACAAGAAGAGAGAGAGGGAGAAGGACGAGAGCAAGAACCGCAAGTGAAATCAGACTTATCATTTTCTCAATCTTCTCTGATTCTCTCTACTTTGACAATCTATCTATAAAGCTTGTCTGCTATTTTCATTTACCTTTTTGACCAAAAAATATTCTAGAAATTATTCATCTCTGTAAGGTATTTGAGTGAAAACAAATATTTGCGTTTATTTACCCAAAAGTTTATCCCTTTCTTTGAAGATTCTTGTTTCTGTATAGTTTGCCTTGCCGATAATTAATTAATTATCAGTATCAATTTCATAAGCAAAAGAGAAAATTTGATACTTCCGAGTCACAAAAGGCACATAGACTTGTTACTTGGCTAGTCAGAGGACTTATCAGATTATATAAACACAAAACATTAGATATATAATTGGCTTTGTTAGTTCCATGGGGCAGCAACAGTTGTCCGAAACATGTGCTCTTCACTCTGAACCTTTTGGTCGAGAACCGCTGCGCGAGACTGCATCCGGTCAATGTCCATGTCCATTGTCACTTTCTCTTCCTTAAGCAATGCTTGCTGCTCCTGCAGTTCCAAAACCTTCTTCTGCAATTCCACAACCTTCCTTGACACGTCTTCAATATCTGCTTCACACTTCCTTCTTTTGTTGTCGTTCTCTGCGATCTCTCTCTCAGCAACTTGTAACTCTTGCAGTGCCAATCCCTGGCTTTCTTTAATGGACAGTAGCTTGCCAATACGAGACCGAGGTGCTGTGACATCAAACCCGTGTTTCTCGAGCTTGTCGAAGCACTCGATGATCCTGTTTATCGCGCTTGCTGGATCGTCGACTTGTAGATTGTTAACTTTCTCTAACAGCCCGGTGAACGTCACCATCGCACCAATCGCGTCTCCTTCGCGGGACTCTTCTTCCTTCTCTAGCAGTGGAAGGAAATGAGGACGCTGTGGCACAGCTTTTAAGATCTCCATTGCTTCAAGGACTTTCCAACACGGTGACCTCTTTGCAAACGGCAGCACCATTGTCGACTCTTTCGCTAGAGGAGTGTTCACAACATCGACGTGCTTCTCCACAACAGAGTTTAGCATTGGATCAGGACTCTGTGAAGCGGATTGTTGCCCTGAGGAACAGATTATAAGCAAAACACGAAACAAATGAGAACCAAAAGCTCAAAAGAGCATCTCAAACTAATTGTTCAAATGACGTTAATCAATCCTAACCAGATGATGAATTTCCACCGTTGACCCATGAAGCGAGAGGCGTATCATTATCATCCTCATCCATATTAGCAGTTTCAGTAGTCGTAGGATTTGAATCACTACCAGCTACACCTACAAGTTTTTATAATGCCAATGATGTTTCAAGATTGCAAAGAGACATAAATTCATGTAATTATCCATTAACAGTTAAAGACAACATACCAGTTTTTTGAATAGGCTCTGTGCTTATGAACTTGCGTGGTTGTCCTCTTTTCCTTTTGTTAACGCTCTCTCTGTTACTCGTCTCCTCAGGTGCCTGCATAGAGTACTCAAGAGGATGAACAACCGAAAAAATGCCATGTGTTTAATAGCCGACGACTAACTAACTTTCACCTTCTCTCCCACAGAATCATTTGAAGAGCTCTTTTGATTCTTCATTGTCTGAAGTTTCTTCCTCGGAGTTGTTTTTCCTTGAATTGCAGCTACACCCAGGACTACAGATGAGTGAGACTCTTTTGCTGGAAACAGTAGTAAAGTAGATTCATTTCGTGACACAAACAACTTGTAACAATCTTACTTTGTGAACGGTATGAACACTTACTTGCTGCTATCTCTGGTTGGTTTGGGACTGGAGTGTTCGTGTTCCCATTCATCACAGCATGAGCCATCTCACTTCCTAAAACACCAGATAACTGCTGCAGAAACACACACAAAGTTAACCAATTTATGTCACTGAACCAATATTGCTGCAAGCAAGTTAAAGTCAACTTAGACTATTGAAGTAGCGTGCAACTAGAGAGACATAGAGAGGAGAAGGAATGATGTAACTCACAGATGCAGTTTCGGAGATCAGTGTTTCACTCTCAACGACAGATACTTCACTAGCTTCTGCAACTCCTCCTCCATTGCAGGATGCCAGAGTAGGATTCTGAATAGCGCTGCTACTAGAAGAACGCGTTGCTCTCAGTGGTGTTCGAATAGTTACCCTTATGCGGTTTGAAGCAGTTGTTTCTTCAACAACATGCGGACTCTCATCGCTACCCATAACCTGAAATTGCAATACAAATACACAATCTGATTTTAAATGCATTTCCCCCACAAAAGACTTATAACAACAACCAACAACAAGAAAAAAGAAGAACCTTTTCTTTAGTTTTCCAGACTCCATCTCTCCACTTCACAGAAGGCCTTAACTTGGAGTGGTCAAAGTCCACACTCATCTTGCTTTGCCCAAACTTTACAGTGTATTTCTTCCCGTAAAGAAGCTTAGTGATTACACCTGGACACCACCCAGACTCGACAAGCACATGAACACTATCCATCAAGCCGTACACTCTTTCTCCACAAGGTGGTGGTAAAGGCTGGATTCTGGAGAAAGGAACGCTTATCTTAGCACATTCACCGCTCAAAGACTTGACCTTGTACTTGACAAGCACCGTCCCATCCTCATTCTCCTTAATAGCCATCCCGGGAGCCCAAACATCCCCAAAAGTTTCCACCTTTGTTTTCACTTCAACTCTTTTTCCGGCGCTAAAATCTGACTCTGTCAATACCTGAAAAGAGTGAAATAGGCATTATTCATCTAAACACCCACAAAAGATGAAAACTTTCAATCAAAATGAGTGAAGAGAGAAAAAATTCAGAGACTCACTCGTTTTTCGCATCGGAACCATTCTTCGTCTTTCCACACCAAATGTGGGCGCAGAGATTTCCGATCAAACTCGAGGACGTCAGGTTCGAATCGAAGGTACACAGAGAAGCGCCGATTTCCCAAGGCTTTGAGCACCCAGCCAGACCACCATCCACCGTCGCGAGCAGCATCAACCATGTCACCTTCCTCGAAATCGACGTCGGGAAACGGATCCTGCGGCGGGACTGGACGGATTAGACGATGGAAGGAAGTTGTGATTACCGGCGGTAAATAGTCTTCCTTGAGCTGAGGGTGTAAGTGGCGAACAGAGAGCTTCTTCCGCTTCGATTTCGCCAGATTTTCTTCCAAAACAGCTCGATACCATACATTTCCAGTACCATTTTCGTACTCGCTGGAAGAAGCTTCGATTTCAGAACCTTGAGAAGCGGAGAGCTTCTCCTTTCTCCCAGTAGTTGTCAACATGCTTTTTAAGAAACCACTCACTCTTCCTCACCAAAATCTCAAAACCCTAGAAGCAGAAGAAGAAAGACCAGAGATGGAAGGAAGGAAGGAAGGAAGGAAGAAAGAGAAAAGTTCCACTTTAGAGTGTAGTACTTGTGAATCCTTGAAAAAAAGCCGCTAACATTTTAGCTTTTGATTACCGATTCTTTTTTTTTTTTTTCTATTTTCGTCCGTATTAATTATGATTTGGTGGGGAAGGGAAACAGTAATTAGTTAATTACGCCGGCGTCGCATAAAATGCCCAATCCGATTTGTAGATTAGTGTATGACAGAGTTTAAACTTTACGATAATACTCCGTTGGGTAATAAAGAAGCGTTTTTTTATAGATTGGTGTATACTCCCTCCATTTTTTTAAGATGAATTTTCTAGCAATTATGCGTTATTTCACAAAGATAAATTTTTTACTTTTTTGAAGCACTTTTTCAGTTTTCAAGAAATATTGATTGTATTTGTTGGATTTTTATTGGTTTAAAATTATAAAAAGTTGTTTTATTGCAGAAATCTATGCATTAATGATTGAAAATCAACTTTTCTTTAATCCGTGTGAAAAAATTAGAAAATTTATCTTTAAAAAACGGAGGGAGTATCACTTTTACTTGAGAGCAGTTTTTTATATTAGTCGTACAATATTGTCATCACTTACCAAATCCTTTAAGTTCTAACGAAATTAGGTGAGGAAAGCTGAATAAATAAATTTAATAAATGTCGAAACCTAAGGAAATGAAATTGGGCCCATTTTATAAGCGTCTGAATTTTACGATAAAAGAAAGTAAAAAAAAACTTAAGAGAATTATTAGAACGAAGAACAGAAGTAGGAAATGATAAAGTTTGAGACGGTAGAAGAAAGGATAGAGAGACGAAGAAGACAAGACACTCTCTTCGATTAAACAAAACCACACATTGCTCTCCTAGGCCTGCATTTAAAAACACATTTAGTTAACAATTGAACAACAATCAAAGATTATATAAATCCATAACGATTTAACAAGTTTGATATACCTTGTTCGCGATGTTGTTGGAGAGCCAGTCAAGTCCCTCGTAAAGCCCTTCTCCGGAAGTAGCACAAGTGCTCTGTATGTACCTGTTAAAACCCACCAAAGATTACATCAGTTCCTACGGTTTCAGTGTTCTGTTTATGTATGCAGTTAACATTTCTTTTTTGGCTTACCAGTGTCGTTGACGGAGAGAGTGAAGTCCAAGTTTGTCAGTAATCTCAGCGGCGTTCATGGCGTTTGGAAGATCTTGCTTGTTAGCGAAAACGAGAAGCACAGCATCTCTCAACTCATCCTGTAACAGTCAAAGGAAAACATAACAAGACAATAATGTCAAACCAAAATCGTTGCCTCTTTGCTTCTTGCTTCTTCAAGTTAAAATAGAGAAGGAGATATTGGTTTTGAGTATTACCTCGTTCAACATCCTGTGAAGCTCATCCCTAGCTTCCACAACACGGTCACGGTCATTGCTGTCTACCACAAAGATCAGCCCCTGTGTGTTCTGGAAGTAGTGCCTCCACAATGGACGAATCTGTATGAGACAACAAAAGAAAACATCGTCACATTAGAATAGTGAAGTGTCATTTTAGCTTTTGTTAATTGTAGAGTGATGGTAAAGGAATGCAAATGACAAATGACAGTACCTTGTCTTGACCCCCAACATCCCAGACGGTGAAGCTAATGTTCTTGTATTCAACAGTCTCCACATTGAAACCTACCAATAACAAGATTAGTCACGTTAAGCACACACAAGATGGACTCTCCTTACCAAGTTGAGCACAAAGTGTTAACAAAAGGAGAAAACCTTGCAGATATCTATCCCAATTTCAAACTTAAAATTTCTCCATCATCTTCTAATTATTACTAATTCAACTCTAGATGCAATAATTATACCAAGACCATTGAGATAAACCTTATACAAGAAAGAGCAGGAAAAGTAAGAAACTGACCAATAGTAGGAATGGTAGTGACGATCTCTCCAAGCTTGAGCTTGTACAAAATGGTGGTCTTACCAGCAGCATCGAGACCCACCATCAGGATTCGCATCTCCTTCTTTGCAAAGAGCCTGCTGAACAACTTACCGAAGGACAACCCCATTTCTTCGAGCCTGTTCATTGTTTCACATAAAATCATCACTATAGAAAACAATTTTAAAGCAGAGCAGCTTTGATGAATCCTACGATTTCGCTAATTAATGCTCAGATGTTTACAAATTGTCCCGGATCTCAATCGTGACCTCAAGTCCCGATCAAATACACATTGTGATTAACAGTGAGAGATCTAAATTCCGGTTTCAGGTGAACGCACGATCTAGATCAGAACAAATCACGACCATGCAGATACAGATCTATCATCACCAGATAACAGAATCACAATAAATCATGTTGCATCCATAAAGAAATTGGGAGAATACACACAGATCTGGAAATGACGGACCAGGATCGCGCGATAGATAATCGAACAGACGATCGACTTAACAAAGAGAGCAAGAGAGAGAGGCGGATTCAACGAAGAACAGAGACTCACCGGAAAAAGAAAACAACGCCGAAGAAGATCCTAGACTTTCACTGTCGCCGATGGTCGTCCAAAGAACAAAGAAGGTCTTCGAACGTAAGAGGGAGATTCGTGGGACGCAGCAATTCTCTACTTATGCCAAAAGCTAAATTTCCGCGTCTTCTGCTTTAATTACAAAATAAATATATATTTTGTTTAATTATCTTTTATTAACAAATCGCGGGGATAGCTCAGTTGGGAGAGCGTCAGACTGAAGATCTGAAGGTCGCGTGTTCGATCCACGCTCACCGCATTTTCTTTTGCAATAGACTTATGGACAGACTTGGGCTTAACCTAAACGTGCAATTACAATCAGGCCTGCTTGATTATACGGTTTGGAATTTAGAAAATGTCATTTTGGCCCAGATAAACAAAAGAAAAATACAAAAGTCATAGGGGATAATCCAAAGATTCTCAACATGTTCTTCTGACAATGGCCGACGGATCTAACATAGTTAACATTGCTTCGACTTACGAAGATAACCACCTATATCACTTAAACAATATCACATGCAACATTATCAGACACTTTACTCATAACGAGATCTATCTTTCAGTTTTAGATTAATAGTACAATTTCATTGCTTTTCGAATCCTTCTCACGAAATTAAGTAGAAAAAACTGAAAAAATAAATTTAATAAATGTTGAAGACTAAGAAATTGGAATCTCCGCCGAAACTGGAACAATTTTATAAGCGTTTGAATTTTACGATAACGAAAAGAAAAACTTAGAGAATTATTAGAGCGAAGAACAAAGTATGAAATGATAAAAAGTTTGAGACGGAAGAAGGAAGGAGAGACGAAGAAGACAAGACACACTCTCTTCGATTAAACAAAGCCACACATTGCTCTCCTAAGCCTGCATTTGATCAAACGTTTAGTTAAGACTTTAACAATCAAAGATCATAGATCAATAACGATTTAAAGGGTCGTGAACTTGAAATACCTTGTTTGCGATGTTGTTGGAGAGCCAGTCAAGTCCCTCGTAAAGCCCTTCTCCGGAAGTAGCACAAGTGCTCTGTATGTACCTGTTTTATAAACGTTTACATCAGTTCTTGCGGTCTAGATGTTCTGTTTAGGTATCCGGTTAAGTTTTTTTCTATGGCTTACCAGTGTCGTTGGCGGAGAGAGTGAAGCCCAAGTTTGTCAGTAATCTCAGCGGCGTTCATGGCGTTTGGAAGATCTTGCTTGTCTTCCGGTTCCCAAATTTGGTCCATTTGATGTTCCTCCCTTGGATTGAGACCGTTTCACTCATGTTTGTCCTCATAGTCATGTGTAGAAGCTATTAATCCATGTTTTGGTAAGTATGGGTCCATCTAGTTCATCTTATACACTACAAGTGAGTTTCCACAATGTGGAGGCACAGAGGTACATTTCGGACTCCTTACCTCTTCCGGTTCCCAAATTTGGTCCATTTGATGTTCCTCCCTTGGATTGAGACCGTTTCACTCATGTTTGTCCTCATAGTCATGTGGATCCATGTTTTGGTAAGTATGGGTCCATCTAGTTCATCTTATACACTACAAGTGAGTTTCCACAATGTGGAGGCACAAGGTACATTTCGGACTCCTTACCTCTTCCGGTTCCCAAATTTGGTCCATTTGATGTTCCTCCCTTGGATTGAGACCGTTTCACTCATGTTTGTCCTCATAGTCATGTGTAGAAGCTATTAATCCATGTTTTGGTAAGTATGGGTCCATCTAGTTCATCTTATACACTACAAGTGAGTTTCCACAATGTGGAGGCACAGAGGTACATTTCGGACTCCTTACCTCTTCCGGTTCCCAAATTTGGTCCATTTGATGTTCCTCCCTTGGATTGAGACCGTTTCACTCATGTTTGTCCTCATAGTCATGTGTAGAAGCTATTAATCCATGTTTTGGTAAGTATGGGTCCATCTAGTTCATCTTATACACTACAAGTGAGTTTCCACAATGTGGAGGCACAGAGGTACATTTCGGACTCCTTACCTCTTCCGGTTCCCAAATTTGGTCCATTTGATGTTCCTCCCTTGGATTGAGACCGTTTCACTCATGTTTGTCCTCATAGTCATGTGTAGAAGCTATTAATCCATGTTTTGGTAAGTATGGGTCCATCTAGTTCATCTTATACACTACAAGTGAGTTTCCACAATGTGGAGGCACAGAGGTACATTTCGGACTCCTTACCTCTTCCGGTTCCCAAATTTGGTCCATTTGATGTTCCTCCCTTGGATTGAGACCGTTTCACTCATGTTTGTCCTCATAGTCATGTGTAGAAGCTATTAATCCATGTTTTGGTAAGTATGGGTCCATCTAGTTCATCTTATACACTACAAGTGAGTTTCCACAATGTGGAGGCACAGAGGTACATTTCGGACTCCTTACCTCTTCCGGTTCCCAAATTTGGTCCATTTGATGTTCCTCCCTTGGATTGAGACCGTTTCACTCATGTTTGTCCTCATAGTCATGTGTAGAAGCTATTAATCCATGTTTTGGTAAGTATGGGTCCATCTAGTTCATCTTATACACTACAAGTGAGTTTCCACAATGTGGAGGCACAGAGGTACATTTCGGACTCCTTACCTCTTCCGGTTCCCAAATTTGGTCCATTTGATGTTCCTCCCTTGGATTGAGACCGTTTCACTCATGTTTGTCCTCATAGTCATGTGTAGAAGCTATTAATCCATGTTTTGGTAAGTATGGGTCCATCTAGTTCATCTTATACACTACAAGTGAGTTTCCACAATGTGGAGGCACAGAGGTACATTTCGGACTCCTTACCTCTTCCGGTTCCCAAATTTGGTCCATTTGATGTTCCTCCCTTGGATTGAGACCGTTTCACTCATGTTTGTCCTCATAGTCATGTGTAGAAGCTATTAATCCATGTTTTGGTAAGTATGGGTCCATCTAGTTCATCTTATACACTACAAGTGAGTTTCCACAATGTGGAGGCACAGAGGTACATTTCGGACTCCTTACCTCTTCCGGTTCCCAAATTTGGTCCATTTGATGTTCCTCCCTTGGATTGAGACCGTTTCACTCATGTTTGTCCTCATAGTCATGTGTAGAAGCTATTAATCCATGTTTTGGTAAGTATGGGTCCATCTAGTTCATCTTATACACTACAAGTGAGTTTCCACAATGTGGAGGCACAGAGGTACATTTCGGACTCCTTACCTCTTCCGGTTCCCAAATTTGGTCCATTTGATGTTCCTCCCTTGGATTGAGACCGTTTCACTCATGTTTGTCCTCATAGTCATGTGTAGAAGCTATTAATCCATGTTTTGGTAAGTATGGGTCCATCTAGTTCATCTTATACACTACAAGTGAGTTTCCACAATGTGGAGGCACAGAGGTACATTTCGGACTCCTTACCTCTTCCGGTTCCCAAATTTGGTCCATTTGATGTTCCTCCCTTGGATTGAGACCGTTTCACTCATGTTTGTCCTCATAGTCATGTGTAGAAGCTATTAATCCATGTTTTGGTAAGTATGGGTCCATCTAGTTCATCTTATACACTACAAGTGAGTTTCCACAATGTGGAGGCACAGAGGTACATTTCGGACTCCTTACCTCTTCCGGTTCCCAAATTTGGTCCATTTGATGTTCCTCCCTTGGATTGAGACCGTTTCACTCATGTTTGTCCTCATAGTCATGTGTAGAAGCTATTAATCCATGTTTTGGTAAGTATGGGTCCATCTAGTTCATCTTATACACTACAAGTGAGTTTCCACAATGTGGAGGCACAGAGGTACATTTCGGACTCCTTACCTCTTCCGGTTCCCAAATTTGGTCCATTTGATGTTCCTCCCTTGGATTGAGACCGTTTCACTCATGTTTGTCCTCATAGTCATGTGTAGAAGCTATTAATCCATGTTTTGGTAAGTATGGGTCCATCTAGTTCATCTTATACACTACAAGTGAGTTTCCACAATGTGGAGGCACAGAGGTACATTTCGGACTCCTTACCTCTTCCGGTTCCCAAATTTGGTCCATTTGATGTTCCTCCCTTGGATTGAGACCGTTTCACTCATGTTTGTCCTCATAGTCATGTGTAGAAGCTATTAATCCATGTTTTGGTAAGTATGGGTCCATCTAGTTCATCTTATACACTACAAGTGAGTTTCCACAATGTGGAGGCACAGAGGTACATTTCGGACTCCTTACCTCTTCCGGTTCCCAAATTTGGTCCATTTGATGTTCCTCCCTTGGATTGAGACCGTTTCACTCATGTTTGTCCTCATAGTCATGTGTAGAAGCTATTAATCCATGTTTTGGTAAGTATGGGTCCATCTAGTTCATCTTATACACTACAAGTGAGTTTCCACAATGTGGAGGCACAGAGGTACATTTCGGACTCCTTACCTCTTCCGGTTCCCAAATTTGGTCCATTTGATGTTCCTCCCTTGGATTGAGACCGTTTCACTCATGTTTGTCCTCATAGTCATGTGTAGAAGCTATTAATCCATGTTTTGGTAAGTATGGGTCCATCTAGTTCATCTTATACACTACAAGTGAGTTTCCACAATGTGGAGGCACAGAGGTACATTTCGGACTCCTTACCTCTTCCGGTTCCCAAATTTGGTCCATTTGATGTTCCTCCCTTGGATTGAGACCGTTTCACTCATGTTTGTCCTCATAGTCATGTGTAGAAGCTATTAATCCATGTTTTGGTAAGTATGGGTCCATCTAGTTCATCTTATACACTACAAGTGAGTTTCCACAATGTGGAGGCACAGAGGTACATTTCGGACTCCTTACCTCTTCCGGTTCCCAAATTTGGTCCATTTGATGTTCCTCCCTTGGATTGAGACCGTTTCACTCATGTTTGTCCTCATAGTCATGTGTAGAAGCTATTAATCCATGTTTTGGTAAGTATGGGTCCATCTAGTTCATCTTATACACTACAAGTGAGTTTCCACAATGTGGAGGCACAGAGGTACATTTCGGACTCCTTACCTCTTCCGGTTCCCAAATTTGGTCCATTTGATGTTCCTCCCTTGGATTGAGACCGTTTCACTCATGTTTGTCCTCATAGTCATGTGTAGAAGCTATTAATCCATGTTTTGGTAAGTATGGGTCCATCTAGTTCATCTTATACACTACAAGTGAGTTTCCACAATGTGGAGGCACAGAGGTACATTTCGGACTCCTTACCTCTTCCGGTTCCCAAATTTGGTCCATTTGATGTTCCTCCCTTGGATTGAGACCGTTTCACTCATGTTTGTCCTCATAGTCATGTGTAGAAGCTATTAATCCATGTTTTGGTAAGTATGGGTCCATCTAGTTCATCTTATACACTACAAGTGAGTTTCCACAATGTGGAGGCACAGAGGTACATTTCGGACTCCTTACCTCTTCCGGTTCCCAAATTTGGTCCATTTGATGTTCCTCCCTTGGATTGAGACCGTTTCACTCATGTTTGTCCTCATAGTCATGTGTAGAAGCTATTAATCCATGTTTTGGTAAGTATGGGTCCATCTAGTTCATCTTATACACTACAAGTGAGTTTCCACAATGTGGAGGCACAGAGGTACATTTCGGACTCCTTACCTCTTCCGGTTCCCAAATTTGGTCCATTTGATGTTCCTCCCTTGGATTGAGACCGTTTCACTCATGTTTGTCCTCATAGTCATGTGTAGAAGCTATTAATCCATGTTTTGGTAAGTATGGGTCCATCTAGTTCATCTTATACACTACAAGTGAGTTTCCACAATGTGGAGGCACAGAGGTACATTTCGGACTCCTTACCTCTTCCGGTTCCCAAATTTGGTCCATTTGATGTTCCTCCCTTGGATTGAGACCGTTTCACTCATGTTTGTCCTCATAGTCATGTGTAGAAGCTATTAATCCATGTTTTGGTAAGTATGGGTCCATCTAGTTCATCTTATACACTACAAGTGAGTTTCCACAATGTGGAGGCACAGAGGTACATTTCGGACTCCTTACCTCTTCCGGTTCCCAAATTTGGTCCATTTGATGTTCCTCCCTTGGATTGAGACCGTTTCACTCATGTTTGTCCTCATAGTCATGTGTAGAAGCTATTAATCCATGTTTTGGTAAGTATGGGTCCATCTAGTTCATCTTATACACTACAAGTGAGTTTCCACAATGTGGAGGCACAGAGGTACATTTCGGACTCCTTACCTCTTCCGGTTCCCAAATTTGGTCCATTTGATGTTCCTCCCTTGGATTGAGACCGTTTCACTCATGTTTGTCCTCATAGTCATGTGTAGAAGCTATTAATCCATGTTTTGGTAAGTATGGGTCCATCTAGTTCATCTTATACACTACAAGTGAGTTTCCACAATGTGGAGGCACAGAGGTACATTTCGGACTCCTTACCTCTTCCGGTTCCCAAATTTGGTCCATTTGATGTTCCTCCCTTGGATTGAGACCGTTTCACTCATGTTTGTCCTCATAGTCATGTGTAGAAGCTATTAATCCATGTTTTGGTAAGTATGGGTCCATCTAGTTCATCTTATACACTACAAGTGAGTTTCCACAATGTGGAGGCACAGAGGTACATTTCGGACTCCTTACCTCTTCCGGTTCCCAAATTTGGTCCATTTGATGTTCCTCCCTTGGATTGAGACCGTTTCACTCATGTTTGTCCTCATAGTCATGTGTAGAAGCTATTAATCCATGTTTTGGTAAGTATGGGTCCATCTAGTTCATCTTATACACTACAAGTGAGTTTCCACAATGTGGAGGCACAGAGGTACATTTCGGACTCCTTACCTCTTCCGGTTCCCAAATTTGGTCCATTTGATGTTCCTCCCTTGGATTGAGACCGTTTCACTCATGTTTGTCCTCATAGTCATGTGTAGAAGCTATTAATCCATGTTTTGGTAAGTATGGGTCCATCTAGTTCATCTTATACACTACAAGTGAGTTTCCACAATGTGGAGGCACAGAGGTACATTTCGGACTCCTTACCTCTTCCGGTTCCCAAATTTGGTCCATTTGATGTTCCTCCCTTGGATTGAGACCGTTTCACTCATGTTTGTCCTCATAGTCATGTGTAGAAGCTATTAATCCATGTTTTGGTAAGTATGGGTCCATCTAGTTCATCTTATACACTACAAGTGAGTTTCCACAATGTGGAGGCACAGAGGTACATTTCGGACTCCTTACCTCTTCCGGTTCCCAAATTTGGTCCATTTGATGTTCCTCCCTTGGATTGAGACCGTTTCACTCATGTTTGTCCTCATAGTCATGTGTAGAAGCTATTAATCCATGTTTTGGTAAGTATGGGTCCATCTAGTTCATCTTATACACTACAAGTGAGTTTCCACAATGTGGAGGCACAGAGGTACATTTCGGACTCCTTACCTCTTCCGGTTCCCAAATTTGGTCCATTTGATGTTCCTCCCTTGGATTGAGACCGTTTCACTCATGTTTGTCCTCATAGTCATGTGTAGAAGCTATTAATCCATGTTTTGGTAAGTATGGGTCCATCTAGTTCATCTTATACACTACAAGTGAGTTTCCACAATGTGGAGGCACAGAGGTACATTTCGGACTCCTTACCTCTTCCGGTTCCCAAATTTGGTCCATTTGATGTTCCTCCCTTGGATTGAGACCGTTTCACTCATGTTTGTCCTCATAGTCATGTGTAGAAGCTATTAATCCATGTTTTGGTAAGTATGGGTCCATCTAGTTCATCTTATACACTACAAGTGAGTTTCCACAATGTGGAGGCACAGAGGTACATTTCGGACTCCTTACCTCTTCCGGTTCCCAAATTTGGTCCATTTGATGTTCCTCCCTTGGATTGAGACCGTTTCACTCATGTTTGTCCTCATAGTCATGTGTAGAAGCTATTAATCCATGTTTTGGTAAGTATGGGTCCATCTAGTTCATCTTATACACTACAAGTGAGTTTCCACAATGTGGAGGCACAGAGGTACATTTCGGACTCCTTACCTCTTCCGGTTCCCAAATTTGGTCCATTTGATGTTCCTCCCTTGGATTGAGACCGTTTCACTCATGTTTGTCCTCATAGTCATGTGTAGAAGCTATTAATCCATGTTTTGGTAAGTATGGGTCCATCTAGTTCATCTTATACACTACAAGTGAGTTTCCACAATGTGGAGGCACAGAGGTACATTTCGGACTCCTTACCTCTTCCGGTTCCCAAATTTGGTCCATTTGATGTTCCTCCCTTGGATTGAGACCGTTTCACTCATGTTTGTCCTCATAGTCATGTGTAGAAGCTATTAATCCATGTTTTGGTAAGTATGGGTCCATCTAGTTCATCTTATACACTACAAGTGAGTTTCCACAATGTGGAGGCACAGAGGTACATTTCGGACTCCTTACCTCTTCCGGTTCCCAAATTTGGTCCATTTGATGTTCCTCCCTTGGATTGAGACCGTTTCACTCATGTTTGTCCTCATAGTCATGTGTAGAAGCTATTAATCCATGTTTTGGTAAGTATGGGTCCATCTAGTTCATCTTATACACTACAAGTGAGTTTCCACAATGTGGAGGCACAGAGGTACATTTCGGACTCCTTACCTCTTCCGGTTCCCAAATTTGGTCCATTTGATGTTCCTCCCTTGGATTGAGACCGTTTCACTCATGTTTGTCCTCATAGTCATGTGTAGAAGCTATTAATCCATGTTTTGGTAAGTATGGGTCCATCTAGTTCATCTTATACACTACAAGTGAGTTTCCACAATGTGGAGGCACAGAGGTACATTTCGGACTCCTTACCTCTTCCGGTTCCCAAATTTGGTCCATTTGATGTTCCTCCCTTGGATTGAGACCGTTTCACTCATGTTTGTCCTCATAGTCATGTGTAGAAGCTATTAATCCATGTTTTGGTAAGTATGGGTCCATCTAGTTCATCTTATACACTACAAGTGAGTTTCCACAATGTGGAGTCACAGAGGTACATTTCGGACTCCTTACCTCTTCCGGTTCCCAAATTTGGTCCATTTGATGTTCCTCCCTTGGATTGAGACCGTTTCACTCATGTTTGTCCTCATAGTCATGTGTAGAACCTATTAATCCATGTTTGGTAAGTATGGGTCCATCTAGTTCATCTTATACACTACAAGTGAGTTTCCACAATGTGGAGTCACAGAGGTACATTTCGGACTCCTTACCTCTTCCGGTTCCCAAATTTGGTCCATTTGATGTTCCTCCCTTGGATTGAGACCGTTTCACTCATGTTTGTCCTCATAGTCATGTGTAGAAGCTATTAATCCATGTTTGGTAAGTATGGGTCCATCTAGTTCATCTTATACACTACAAGTGAGTTTCCACAATGTGGAGGCACAGAGGTACATTTCGGACTCCTTACCTCTTCCGGTTCCCAAATTTGGTCCATTTGATGTTCCTCCCTTGGATTGAGACCGTTTCACTCATGTTTGTCCTCATAGTCATGTGTAGAAGCTATTAATCCATGTTTTGGTAAGTATGGGTCCATCTAGTTCATCTTATACACTACAAGTGAGTTTCCACAATGTGGAGGCACAGAGGTACATTTCGGACTCCTTACCTCTTCCGGTTCCCAAATTTGGTCCATTTGATGTTCCTCCCTTGGATTGAGACCGTTTCACTCATGTTTGTCCTCATAGTCATGTGTAGAACCTATTAATCCATGTTTGGTAAGTATGGGTCCATCTAGTTCATCTTATACACTACAAGTGAGTTTCCACAATGTGGAGGCACAGAGGTACATTTCGGACTCCTTACCTCTTCCGGTTCCCAAATTTGGTCCATTTGATGTTCCTCCCTTGGATTGAGACCGTTTCACTCATGTTTGTCCTCATAGTCATGTGTAGAACCTATTAATCCATGTTTGGTAAGTATGGGTCCATCTAGTTCATCTTATACACTACAAGTGAGTTTCCACAATGTGGAGTCACAAGGTACATTTCGGACTCCTTACCTCTTCCGGTTCCCAAATTTGGTCCATTTGATGTTCCTCCCTTGGATTGAGACCGTTTCACTCATGTTTGTCCTCATAGTCATGTGTAGAAGCTATTAATCCATGTTTGGTAAGTATGGGTCCATCTAGTTCATCTTATACACTACAAGTGAGTTTCCACAATGTGGAGGCACAGAGGTACATTTCGGACTCCTTACTTCGGGTTTAGATTGCCTCAAATTTTCCCAATTTATAAACCCAACTAATGAGCTGCAAGTGCACATCCTTAAAGATGTTAACTTCTTCAATTGCTGGAATTGAGTTGACTCCAATTCTCTTCAGAGTGCTCTGGAGTCTCTTGTCATCAGTTGTATTTGTCTTGTGCACAGCCTTGTGCTTTCTGCAGTTACAATTAAAAAAACGGTTTATATAGCAGAAATTAAACAGTAAGTGCGAAAGACTCAATCATGCAATTGGAAAAACAAAAAAACAATACCTCCTGACTGTACCCTTTCCGCCAGTGCGGACAGTGTTAGCCATCTTCATCAACTTCTCCCGATTCATCTGTAAATAAACCATACAAAGCCAAAATCATTAAATCCCAATCTCGAAAGTGCATTCATGAGATTCAATAGTACTTATAGAACTTTCCTCTAATACAGAAATCACTAAGAACAAAGTAGTGAAAGTTCTGTTGCCACATCTATAATAACCAAAACAATAAGAAGGTAGACGCGCAATCAAATTTGAACTCAGATGCGTACGAAGACGAGCTAATGGTGCTATGAGCTTAACCTAAGAATCGATTACGTAACCTCTTTTTGATTCAAGATACACAGAATTAGCAAACAAGTAAACATCGTCTTCAAAACTCATTTCGAATCCACACAAAAAAAGCGAAACGAATCGAGGAAAAACAAAGGCATCTGAAATTGATCCCAACCCATTTGGAAACCTCTAAAATTCGGAGAAAAACCTTTAAATCGATAAGCCAAAGTATAGAGAGTGGTGGATTTACCTTGAGATTTGATTATTAGGGATTAGGGTTCTTTTTTCTTCGGCGAGAGTAAGGAGATAAGAAGTGAAGAGAGAGAAGAGAGACGCGGGCGGCGCAGGAGGGTTTTGATCTTTAACTATATGCTATTCGGGGCCAAGCTCCTCTCTTAATCCTACGGTTTATATTAAACGTTCCTTAAAAGAAGCCTCCTTCTCTACCGTCGGATCGTCTAACAAGGCTTAATTAGCAATTGTGGCCCAATCATAGGCCCAGACTAAGTTACGCCATTTCATATTTACGTGGCTCTTTTTTGTGCAGCCATTTCGTTTCTCGGCTTAACAAAATTTCACAATCGATACTATCGATTGCCACGTTCTATCGCGGTGCAATGGGACGTTTGTGTTTATCAATGAACCGACTTGTTGTTAGTTGACAAAAATTGAGTACAGAAGAAGCTCATTGATTATTCATAATCTCAACATTGGTTTTATTGCATTATTAAGTTTTCTCAACTTGCTCTCGGTATATGAAATCCATGAATACAAAATGTTACATTAGATAGAGATATAGAACCAAAACGCAAACGCATTTATCACATAACGCGATTTTAAACAACCGCACTTACCCTGAAACTGTTTTCTTCTTCTACTGCTTCTTCTGCACAACATTCTCCAAATACCAATCATAAGTCTGCCGGAGACCATCTTTAACAGAAACCTTCGGTGTCCATCCCAAAGACGCGAGCTTAGAGCTATCCATCAGCTTCCTCGGCGTCCCATCTGGCTTCGTGCAATCCCAAACAAGCTTCCCTTTAAACCCAACAACTTCCTTCACAAGCTCTGCCAATTCTTTGATCGTCACTTCAACGCCACTCCCTACGTTAACATGCTCGAATCCGCTGTATCGATCCATCAAGAAAACGCAAGCATCGGCCAAATCATCGACGTGCAAGAACTCCCTCAACGGGCTTCCGCTTCCCCAAACCACAACTTCCTCAGCATCGTTGGCTTTCGCTTCATGGAACCTCCTCATGAGCGCAGGAAGCACGTGCGAATTCTCCGGGTGGAAATTGTCGTTGGGACCGTAGAGATTCGTCGGCATACCGGAGATCGCGTCCCACTGGTGCTGAATCCGGTACGCTTGGCACATTTTAATCCCCGCGATCTTGGCGATTGCGTACCATTCGTTTGTCGGTTCGAGCGGACCGGTGAGAAGAGCTGATTCGGGGATTGGCTGAGGAGCGAATTTGGGGTAGATGCAGGAGGAGCCGAGGAAGAGGAGTTTCTTCACGCCGTGTGTGTAAGCGGAGTGGATCACATTGGTTTGGATCTGGAGGTTGACGCCGATGAAATCAGCTGGGTATGTGTTGTTGGCGTGGATCCCACCGACTTTGGCTGCGGCGAGGATGACGTAAACCGGTTTCTCTGTAGCGAAGAAGGATTCGACGTCGGATTGGCTTGTGAGGTCGAGCTCGGAATGGGTTTTAAGGACGAGGTTTGTGAAGCCCGATTCCTGGAGCTTGCGGACTATGGCGGATCCGACTAATCCTCTGTGGCCAGCGACGAAGATTTTGGCGGATTTATCAGACATAAACGAACCTAATTTCATCTCTGCAGATAACTACGAGAAATTAAATACCTTAGAATTTTCAAAATTTCCACGAAAAATCTAAATTCAATTCCGCAATCATGTTCATTTGCAAGTTTCGATCTAAATGTTTTCATATGAAAACCTTATATTCAGATAAAGATATATAGAGAGAGGCGCAATTCGAAGATTGACGTACCGGATTCTGTAGAGTCCGCCATTGTTGAGCTCAAAAAACTTTCAAGAGCAAAAAAGGTTTTATGCAGGAAGGTGAGAGATAGAGAGAAAAGGGATATTGACTTATAGCTACCAGATTTTCGAAGTCAACGAATTAGAAGCGTAGATTTGTAGGTAAAGGTTACATTCCTCGGAGAATGTAAAATGGAGGCGATCTGAAACTCCGCCGGCGATCTGAATCGGTGTCGGCCATTTTTATTATTATTCAACTCAGCATTCAGATAGTCATGGCCCATGGGCCTTAAACAAGTCATTATATGGTGCTGCACTGTTAACGGAATAACGGGACTATATTAATCTGATTCAATCAAATTGTTGTGGATTTGTGATGACGAAATTGGCGCCGTAATAAGTAATAAACAAGGGAAACAGAACCCCTTTTGGGTTTGAATTTTTTTTACATCGAACCCCTTTTTTATTATGAAAAATGAGGTAGCAAACAATGAAAAACATTTTAAAAATGAAATCAACATTACTACCCTAACCTTGTAAGCATTACAGACTTGCAATAAAAGATTGATTCCATCGACATGATTGAATGAGAGGATTGCAAACACATACAAGTTGGTAGTTGCAAATGCTGTGGTGACCCGCAATGGTAAGTACATATTATAGTGTTCTTAGACCTCTTCTTTACAGAATAATTAAGAAGAAGAATAAAAATCAATTTTAGTGAATAGAAATTTCGTCCATAAGCCTTTTGAGAAGAGGAAAGAAGGGAAGGACTTGGTACTCAAAGAAGATGAAGTTTTAAACTGATTGGTTGCAACTTTGAGCTTAAATAAATAAAAAAGGAATGTTGGACGTTGACTGTGATATTGTGAGAGCTATCAGATATTCGTCACTGTTTGATTTCTTCCAAGGCCAAAACTGTTACTTGCATAACAAACAAGTAGCATTGCACCAGAACGGGTCTAAAGTAACAATTTGAAGAACTTTACCTATAAGTATCCGTCTCATCCGTGCTTGCTTGTTTAACAAGGAAGAGTCAAAATTTACAGCATCATGAGGAGCAACACGAATTACTCCTTCCTGAATCTCCTCTCTTTTCTAATCCTACCAAACCTTATTTCTCCTCTCTTTTCTAATCCTACCAAACCTTATTTCAGGCTTTTGTACACCCAAATGTGGAGAAATCCAAATCCCGTTCCCTTTTGGAATCGAAGACGGTTGCTATCTCGACGAGTGGTACAGAATTGAATGTCTGAACAATGCTACTTCAGGGAAAGATTTCCCGTTCCTTTTCAAGATGAAGATGGAGGTCGTGGATATTTCCCTTCCGGCGGCCAATTATGATCTCTCATCTAGCAACCGAAAATTTTCTTCAGTTCGTGTCAAAAGCCCGATCACATCCGTGGGATGTTCTAGCGATGGAAAAGAGTCCGGATCGGATTTTAATTTGACGGACACTCCTTTTTTTCTTTGGGAATGGAAACAATCTCGTAGCTATTGGTTGCAACAACAAGGTATCATTGACTAATGTTGAACCAAAGATGGTGGGATGCGAGTCGACTTGCACTACAAGCAACAATTCGCAGAGCATCCCATTTTTCGATAAAGTTGGATGCTCTACGTACCGCCAAATAACGACATGGATGTTGCCAACCAACTACGTACCGGTTTGCAATACAACGAAAAAAGAGGAAGACACCATCTGCAACGGGAAGGGATGCTGCCAGGTCAAAGCACCCGAGGGTGGTCAACAGCTCATTGGTATCACAATAGCGAACATTAGTAATGGAAACTTGACGACGGGAGGAGATTGCAAAGTCGCCTTCTTAACCGATGAAGACTACACTTTACTAAATGTAACCACACCAGAATTTTTTTTTCTCTAAGGGATACGCTACTGTTACCCTTGGATGGTTCATCCGAACGAAAAATTCGTCGTTTCTACAATCCTTGGGATGCCAAAACAGAGAAGAATTTGATGAAAGAGTCTCTTATATGCGCAGAGCAAAATGCACATGCGATAATCATACAATTTCTGGGATGAGTTATGCTAGTTGTGCATGTTTTCAGGGTTGTCGGGGTAATCCATATGTTGTTGACAAATGCATAGGTAAAGAGGCGAAGGTAATCCATATGTACCAGGAAATGTAATCTATATTCATATCAACTGAGTACAATTTTACGAATTTTCGTATGCAGAAATAAATGAGTGCCTTGACAACCCTTGTGGAAGTGACAAAACTTGTAAGGACACGCCGGAAGGTTATGAATGCAAGAGCCGCCATATTCCAGAAATATTGACAGGTAAGTGACGAAGTTTTTATATTTAAGCATAAAGTCTTTATGCTACTTGAAAAAATGAGAATGAACATCTAGGTTTTCTTGTGCGGGGTTTGCAGGTTTAGGTACAGGTATTACTGTATTAGCTTTAGTCGGTGGAACATGGTGGTTGAGAAAGTTTCTTAAAAAGAAAAGGACGACAAAGCGCAAGAGGAAGTTCTTCAAACGTAACGGAGGACTATTGTTGCAGCAACAGTTGCATACAACTCAAGGGAACGTCGAGAAGACCAAAATATTCACCTCGAGGGAGCTAGAGAAAGCCACTGAAAATTTCAGCGTAAACAGAATTGTTGGACAAGGTGGTCAAGGAACTGTATACAAAGGCATGCTTGTAGATGGAAGATCCGTGGCAGTCAAGAAATCCAACGTTGTAGATGAAGACAAACTACAAGAGTTCATCAACGAGGTCATGATTCTCTCCCAGATCAACCACAGACACGTCGTGAAACTCTTGGGATGTTGCCTTGAGACAGAAGTTCCCGTTCTTGTTTACGAGTTTATCACCAACGGAAACCTCTTCCAGCACCTCCATGAAGAATTTGATGACTACACAGTGTTATGGGGAGTGCGCATGCGCATAGCCGTAGATATCGCAGCAGCTTTTTCGTATCTACACTCTGCTGCGTCTTCTCCAATTTACCACAGAGATATCAAGTCAACAAACATATTGCTGGATGAGAAGTACAGAGCCAAGGTGTCTGATTTTGGAACATCAAGATCAGTTACCATAGATCATACTCATTGGACAACGGTGATCTCGGGCACAGTCGGGTATGTGGATCCAGAGTACTACGGGTCAAGCCATTTTACTGAAAAGAGCGATGTTTATAGTTTTGGAGTTGTCCTAGTGGAGCTTATCACTGGAGAGAAGCCTGTTATAACTCTTTTGAATACTCAAGAAATAACAGGGTTAGCAGATTATTTCAGGCTTGCGATGAAAGAGAATCGACTCTTTGAGATCATTGATGCTCGGATAAGAAATGATTGCAAGCTTGAGCAAGTGATTGCAGTGGCGAATCTGGCCATGAGGTGTTTGAAGAAGACAGGGAAGAGCCGGCCAGATATGAGAGAAGTTTCTACAGCGTTGCAGAGGATCTGCTCGTCTCTGGAGGATTTTCTGGTGCAAATCCAAATTGATGGAGACGAGAAGTTACACAGAGGAGATTCTTGGAGCACGGTGGCTGCAAGAACAGTGTGAGGTAATAATGGAATGTTACTGGATTGTGTTCTCAAAGAGTTTTGAGTAGTAAAGGGCTTGTAAAGTTTCTGATGTATTTATTGTGGTTATGATTTACGTAGACAACAAGTTTTCTACTTTTCAGTTCCTTTGCTTGACCTAACATCATCTTATGTTGATGAACAGATTCTAAATCATAATTCAATAGTAAGAAAGAGATTAAGGCTAGGAAAAGAGTAACTTAACAATTGTAATTAGACAAAATAAATAAACAAACAGAAGTCAATGCCCGAACCATATTGTGCATGGTGCGTTCTTGACTCCCACTTCCACTAAATATTACCAATTCCAAAAAACAAAACTAAAGAAAAAAAGAAACCCCAAAATGAACAAGAGAGTGAGAGAGAGAGAGAGACAAGACTACTGATTTTCTTACACTCTTTGAAGGCATTGAAGGCAAAACAAGTACCTTAATAACTCTTTTTCACTTCTCTGATCATTGAAGACCCTTCTCAGAAAATCAGATGGGAAAATGAGCTTTTAATGGCAGCTCCTCAAGCAGTTGAAGGACAATTCAAGGTGGTTTTAATTTGGTGGACAGTGGTACTGATGAGATTATTAACTGTTTCCATTGACTCCATATTCAATTTTGCTGACTGCAAACTACTCACCATTATCTGAAACCCAACCGTTATCAATGAACCACCTCCTTCTCCTCCTTTGTGCTCTCCGGTTTGGTTACTGCCGGTTCCATCTGGTGAAATGGCGAATCCCGAGGGTAAGATGGGGGTATAAGATGTGTCTTGGCCGCTCATTGCTATGTTCAGTCCTTGTAGATCCACTGGTGTGTAGACCACGAGAGACCCTGATGAGTCTATGCAGCTTTCTTGTAGAATCAGCATGTTATTTTGTGACGTTGATGCATTGAAGCCCTAATCAGGAAAGAAATAAGTAATATGCCAAAACGATCAATCAGTAAGTTTCAAGAACCGAATAAGAACTGTAAAAAAGTTTCAAATGAGGTTAGCTTACACGAAGAACAGAAACACAGTTTCCAGGATGTGATCCGTTTGCCATTCTTGAAACTTCTTGAACAGAATTTCCATCTAAAAGAACGTCCCACTATAAAAACCAAAACAGAGAAACATCAGAAAACGTATAAATGTTACACGAAAGAATGTCAAACGAATGTAGTGGTACCTGAGGCCTAGTTCTCTCATCTTTGAGGAAATTGAAGACGTTTAGTGGAGAGATTGGGAGCCAGAAACTAGTGGCTGCACATAGAACCATCCCATTTGGTTCATGCTGGCTCTTGTACGAAGTCACACGGATTCCAAACCCGTCCATTCCCGAAACAACCGTTGATCGGTTATTGTTAGACGTGCCAACACTCAAGCAAAAGTTGCTCACCATTCTCTGAGCAAGTCTCATCATGCTTCTCTTCCCTTCCGGCGATGGAACCACTGAGAATTTATTTCATCAAAATAAGTTACTTATGGATTCATAAAGTTGATTGATTAAGAGGATCTTTAAACCTCTTTTAGTTTACCTCCTCCAAGATCACAGGTTGATGTTGCTGGTTCCAATAGACTCGCGAATCTCTCGCACATTCTTTGGAGAGTAGCAATCCAACGTTCAGCTCCAAAAGCTAACCCTTTACGAACACTGTCTTGAAACATCTCATGAACATGAACATGTTCTTGCTCCTCGACTTCAACATGTTCCATCCACGTAACCTGTTTATGTATTTGTATAATCGAAAGATGTGATCAAATGATTCAAGATATGCTAGAACATAATGAAATGAAGAAGAACGGTTATAACACACCTTGGAGTAACCATTGGACATGTCTTGAATCAAGCTACCAGAAGGAAGTTTGTATGAACGAGAATGAGATACAAACTGAGGTAACTCATAAGAGACATTTACAATTGCCCAAGTTCCATTCTCGATTTGCTGACAATACTTTAGCACACAGAACTCACGCGTCGCTACCAATGGCGTAAGCACTTGAAGCTCTTCAAGCATCTATCACAAGCCAAACCAAAAGTTATTCAAAAACTTTCACACACAAACAAAATAATCTTTACAAGTTATCTTTTTATTTACCAAATGCAATTCATTTGAAACCACTGCAAGGGTTTTAGAGGCTGCAACCATAGAGGGAAAAAGCTCTGCTGATTTGACCTGCAAATTAAATGAAAAAAAACATATAAGAGAGAAAAAAAATCAGAAACCAAATGTGCAAACACTTCAACTTTGGTTATTTACTTACAGAGTCCATGAGCATGTTCACAAGTGTACTAGCATTAGTGAAAACAACACCAGAAGATCTTGATGCTTCTGTCCGAAGGTTATGGTGTTTCCCTCCGCGACTACTTGATCTTGGGAAGGTTTTCTCATAGCTTTCGAGATTGAGAACGTCTCTGCATCCGTCACCAGTTTTGATCCATAGAGGCTCGTTTGTTTGAAGAAGCCTAAGGAACTCTTCCATGGCGTTCATAGCAATGCTGGTCATAAGAGACTTGTCCATGTCTGATAAAGCCAAGTTTGGTTGAGTTGGTGGTAAACCAGGAACAGGCATTGAAGAACAGCTCCCTGGAAGAAGATCAAAATCAAGCGAAGGACCGGTGTGGAACAACTCTAACGGCGAAACTTGCATGGGGTTTAGTAATGGTGGGAGATGAGAGGTTGGTCTCCCTATGAATTTAGCTGCAATGCTTGAAACCCTTTCCAGCTGCAAAAAAAAAAAAAAAAAAACATAATGGAAGTTTAAACCAGAAACCAATCACATTGCATCAAAAAGGTTTAACAAAAAAAAACAAGAACCTCTGCTCTAAGCTGTGCGTTTTCGATGCGAAGCTTTTGTTCATCGAAGTAAGAGTCTTCATTGACAGGAGAATCACCACAGTTAGGGCAAATGGCGCGTTTGATAGCTTCTCTAATCGCAAGGTTTTCGCAACGAATCTTATCATTCTCGTCCTTGAGTGCACAGTTATCAGCTCTCTCGTGTTGTGCCTTCAAATAAAAAAAGAAGAAAGAGAAGCAAAATTAGGATTTTCTTTTTGTGATGGAGACAAAACAAGAGAGAGAGAGAGAGAGAGAGAAAGTAAAAAGTTAAAAACCTTCTTTTGTGTTCTTCTGTTCTGAAACCAGAACTTGATCTGTCTAGGAGCTAAACCCAGTTCTCTGCTAAGTTGCTTCCTCTGTTTCTCATCTGGATGTGCACACTCATTGAAAGTTCTGCAAACAACAAACAAAATCATCAGAGAAACAGACAAAAAAAACAAAAAAAGAGAAAACTTAAGAAAGAAAGAGCTCATACGATTCGAGCCGTTGGATCTGGTGAGGTGTGTGACGATGGAAACGCTTCTTCTTCTTCTTCTTGTCAGTTTCAGAGCCGTCGTGATTTTGGCTCTCGCCGATAAACTCCATCTTCACTCAAAAAGTAATGTGTAGACGAAGATAACAGTAACAAAGCCCTTTTGACCAAACTTACTAACACTGGACCATCACACAACTGTCGCCATTAACGCAACCAAGGGAGAGAAAAAAAAAAGTTCCAAACTTTACACACAAAAAAAAAAGGTAAGAGCTTGAAAGTGTGAAAGAGAGGATTTTTAAAGAAGGGAAAGAAAAGAAACGGACGAGAATCTGAGAAAAGATATTGAGGGGAAGGAGAAAAGGCTAGATTTGGTATCCGATAATATCCAAGTTTTTAACATAAGAAGAATCTCTCTCTCTCTCTCGTAGTACCCAATGAAATCCCCAAAATTTTCAAAATCAAATTCGTAGCCCGTAGTTATGTCTCTTCTCGCTCTCTACAGAGAGAGAGAGAGAGAGAGAGAGAGTAATTGATGTCATCGGCATTTCATCTCGAGCCTATCATAAGCCGCCATTAGTGCGTTCCTCTCTCCCACCTTTCGCTCCTTTTACATTCATTACAGATTCCATAATCTCTCTCTCTCTCTCTCTCTCTCTCTCTCTCTCTCTCTCTCTCTCTCTCTACCTGTATCCCCTTGAGAAATTGCGGAACTGATACTGATGGGTTTTTAATGGCGTTTGACAGAGGGTGAAGAGAGAGAGGTTATGGGTTTTTAATTCTCTTGCTCCTTTCTCCATTACTCTAGCTGCCAAGTACTCTCTCTCTCTCACTGTATTCGAGGGAGAGAGAGACAGAGATGACTGAAACCAACCCTTTCTCTTTCTCTTTACCTTCATTTTAAAAACCCGGAGGGAATAGTTCCGATAAATTTTAATGGTGGGTAAGTCGCC
>CACVBM020001580.1:0-19664 GCA_902728155.2 Microthlaspi erraticum
CGAGATCAAATACGCAAAGACACTGTACCTGCATCAACGCGGGAGCTGCATGTACTTGCTGAAAATTTCTTCAAAGACTCAATAACACGAGGCGTGCAATATTCGTCAAAAGAACCAAATCCAAGATAGTTGTAAGACCCCAAATTAAGACACCTTTTGCTCTTTGTTGTTCGCCTGCACGGAGTTGCAACCAAAGGGTTATTCTATGAACACCCTTCACGTAGGTGATAAGTGGAGTTGAACGTTTTCCAAATAAAACCAAATGGGTACAATTCCAACCGTCAAAATTTCAACCTTTACATTTCTCTCAATGTAAGCATATAAGCTATAATTTTTCAATAGAAAAGCAGAGGAAGAAAGACTCACTTTAGCGTTTTGTTGTTGTCATTGGAGTACCTCTCAACCACATCAACCCAAGCATCAGGTGCACTCGCTATGGGACGTCCAAAACAATCCTTCACACACATGAAAAAGAAAAGTTATTAGGAATCAAAGCACAAAATCTTTCGGCTTTCAAGGATTCATTTCGCCGGGATTCAACATTATATGAACACAGAAGAAACGAATTGAGAAAGAAACGAATTGAGAAGAAGTACCTGAATCCGATGGTACAATCGCCGGATGTAGAAATCCTCATGCGCCAAGCAGATCGGCGCGTATCCCTGTAAGAAATGTGAAATCAGGAAATTAACTTTCGGGAATTTGTAAGACGAAAAATCGAGACTTTATATGTGGAGGGAGAGAGACAACAAATGAACAAACCTGGAGATTGTTGGTGCTCCACCAATCGAAGATGAGGCGGGAGTAATCGCGAAGCTGGCCAAAGGCGAAGAGCAAGCCGTAGCTGAAGTACGTGGATACAGCGGTAAGGTATGGGATCGTAATCATTGTTCAGCTCCGCCTCGTCTTCTTCCTCCGAACGATTTTTTCTCTCCCTCTCTCCCTCTCCCTCTCTCTCTCTCTCTCGGTTCGAGATTGTAGGACAGAAATGGAAGAAAATTCAAAGATGAGATCTGGAAAAATCTTGCGCCTTTCTCACGGGAGAGATGGAGAGAGAAGAGAGAGATTTGAATTCAATCTCCTTTGTTGGCTTTCGTCAGAAAAGGAAAAGGATTCTCTCTTTCGGAGGATCATTAAACAAAAAAACCATTTTTCTTTCTTCGGTTTCGTCTTTTTCGCTTATTTTATGATTTTCTTTCTCATTATTTATGTGATTTTTGGACCTTCCGCGTCGGACTATTCAATAATTCGGTATAATTGTCGATTAGTACTTTCAAAATACTTAAAAAACAGGAGAATCTCTATGCTAAAAAGGTCTTTCTACGCTCATGAATTTTAATTTGTTCTCTAAAAATTTGTCCATGATACAAAGAGGAGACTACAACATGTAAATTTGTTTTTCTGGTCAACATGGGAATTAGAAAAGTCAAAGTAAGCATGAGACCATTGCTAGAAGATGAAGTTCCTTCCCTCGTTTAAAAGCAAGAACACAAATACTTAAATGTATACAATTATAGATTGCGTTAGAAACTTGTGAAGACATGTTCATGTATCATATCTGGAAAGAGTGTAACGACATCTTCAGAATTGACAATAAATGTTCATATATGGCCCAACCTAGCTTAGGAAGTGTATATCAAAGTATACGAGTGAACCAATAACTATCATATGAATCATATCATGCTAGTGTAAGAAATGAAGATTTGATACACTAAAGATGCTCTTGTTAGTTCAGGTTTCTAATATACAATATACACAAAATCCTCATCTCAAAGTTCCCGCCTCCGATTCGAGCGCCAAATAAGCTCTTGGCATAGCTCGTGCTCCAACCAATCTCACTCTAAAAAGATTTCCACTAGTAGGTTTCCCTCAAGTCCTATATTTAATCTAAAATTTTTAAACAATTACCACTCGTCCATGCCTGTCTTCGAAGCCAGGAACATGATTCTTATATAGTCCATTAAATTGTTCAGGTTTTTTAATGATAGGACCGGTCCCAAACACCGTTGAGGCGGATTCAGTGGACATAAAATAAAATTAATGTAGGGATAATTTCCATATATAACCCGAAATTTGTTTTTTTCTATAACCATAACCCGAAATTTGAAAGTATTGCAAAACTAACCTGTTTGGGTAGCGAAATTACAAAGGTCACCCTCATGAACAAACAAAAAAAATTTGCCGCGATTACCAAATTAACCCGGAGCGTAGGTCTACGCTTGCTGTCTACATATAGACTTTTATAGTCGGTCTACCTTGTATTTTAATTTTATATGGGAAAAACAAAAAAAACATTTTGATGAAACCATTTGCATACATAAATCATAAATAGTAATTTGCATCTTGAAAAATTATAATTGCATACAAATGAGTCAAATTAAACTAACATAGGCAAATTAGTTTGGAAAGCTGTAAAAACGTATGAGGTCTACGGTTTAATTAAATGAAACTTTTAATTTATAAAATAAATAGAAAATATTTAGATGAAAAATTTGTATTCATAAACAAGACAAAGACAATTAGAGTCCATATAAAATAAACATACATGTTAATAAGTGAATTTAGGTTGACAAAAACAAATTAGGTTAGAAACTTGTAAAACCGTGAGAGGTCTAGCAACGAGGTCTACAGGAAAATGAAATCTTAAAAATAAATTATAAAATTGATAAAAAATAATTTGATTAAAAACTTGTATGCATAATTAATTCTTATACATTTGACATTTATTAAAAATAAATCATACGAAAAATGAATCAATCTATAAATGTCATGAGTAAATGTTTCAAATTGATAAGAGTTTGGATAGATAGTTTAGGGTTTAGTTGTCCAATTCTTAGGGTTTAGATAGTTTTAATTTGAATTTTTGTTTTTGGTTGGTTTTTTTTACGTATATTTAATATTTTTGTTATCTTAACCATAAATATTGTAAATGACAAACAAAATTGATATTCGGTTCATGTTTTTTCAGAAAATTTGTAGTTTAGGGTTTTGTAGACCTCATCTGTAGACCGCACAAGAAGATGAAATTGAAATAAACCGGAATGGTTTAGTAATTAAATTTGCGGGAATTCCAAAATTTGAAATCCGAATGAGCGGGAACCAAATTCCCTAATTTAGTTAGACCGCAGTTGTAGATCGCATTTGTAAACCACACTCGTAAACCACGTTTGTAGATTACATTCGTAGACCTTAGCAAATTATGGTTTAAGCTAAATCTTTTAGCTAAACCGAAAAAGAAAGTTCGGTTATCCGAAATTTTCTAATTAAACCGGGAAATTTATCTTCTCCTATAAAAGAAAAAAAACCCTAGGTTTTGTTAGAAAAAGAAAAAAGCCTCTTTCTTCAGACGGCGCTCTCTCTCTCTCTCTTTCTCGCTTCCCTCTCGAACCTCAAACTCACTATCTCGCTTCCCTCTCGCCTTTGCCTTCTCGTTCTCGCCGTCACCATCTCGTTCTCGTTCTCTCATCAAACGGCGCGCTCTCTCGCTGTGAAATGTCGCCACTTTCTTATTTTCTTCTTCTTCCTCCATCTCCGTGCAGTTTCCGCCGCATCCACCTCCGTCGTTGCCGCATCCAGTGCCGTCTTCGCGTCGAGTCAGTTTCCATCACCATTGTCACCGGTAAACCATGTTCTTCTCTCTGTAACAGATCTGAGTTTAGATTTGAACAATAACATGTTAGATTATTTTCCAAGCAGGCTTTGAATCCGTTCGTTGATGCGTTTCAATGACCTAGGGGAGAAGTACATCCGCAGATGCATGAGGCTGATTTGTATTCATCACCGAAAAAGAGCCTGAAATTGTAAGAGGCGTGACCGCTTGTTTATCACTTATAACTTTGTGAGTTATCTAAATTTCTCTCTTTCATCATCTCTGCTCTTTTGCTTTGCTATTACTTTTGTTTTCTGGTTGAATTACATCTTTCACACACGTATTTTCTTTTTAGATTTAATAATTTTGCTCACACTGATATTGAAATCTCAAAGTTGTTTCTTTTTTTCTTCTTATAAATATAGTGTAAGAGAGGCGAAAGCTGATAGAACAAGAGCAGAAACATAGCTATAAGTCCTAATAAAAATGTTTGTTGATTGAAAACAGGAGCAGAAAGAGATGGTGGAGAAGGGTCTTGTTACCATGGAGGATGTCGAGATGGCTTCTGCTGAAGGTAAATTTTCATCCTCAGCTTCTGCTCTGCTAATTGATACTTCGACTTACCTAATTCTGTGATTATAAATCTAATATCAGCTAGAAATAAACTTTTAGTACTCAGAAATATAATCAGTTTGAGCTGTAACTTTATAATATCTTCTTGGAATTGTTCTTCTTGCTTAGTTTTCTGCTCATAACTCTTGTGAAAACATTGTGCCTTTCCCTGTTAGCATATTTATAGAATGTTTTCTTTTTGTTCTGTGTCTTCTCTTGTCTAATTGATATGCCCTCTTTTGTATATTGTTTTGCGTATTATTCATTACAATGGCCTGTTCAGATTCATTTTGCTCTTGTGACTTGTACTATGGTTTGCATTAATAGAAGCTGATCTCTTCTTTTTGGTCTCAGCTGCAACAGAAGACTCGAAGAAATCCCAAAGAAAATTTAGCGTAAAGAAGACAATGAAGCTCAATAAACTAGTTAATAAAGGTAACTAATCCTTGAGCGTTTGCAGAACTCTTATAGTTTCTTCTTACACATGGTACACAAACATTCAGTTACTTATCATAGATTTGTTGTTGTATTTAAATCGTATTTTTGATTTTTTATACTCATATATATGGAAGTGAAACTCTGAACGTCTGTGTTATGAATATGAATGTTCATACCCTTGATTTTGATACCCTTGATTTTTGATTTTCAAATGAATGTTCATGAGTAATGGAAGTTTGGAGAATCTTTTGTATGGCGGTGAGTTCATGAGTAACAGACTTAGCAAAAGATTGATTACTCTAGTATAGTGTTTCACAAGATTTACTATTTTGGTTTTCAGGTGAAGAATATCCCTCACGCAGAACATACCTCAAGAAAAAATGTTGGATCAGAGTCGAGACAAGATGTTGGAATCACGTTCTTGGAAATGTCGAGAAGCGTTCATGGCCATAGTTTTTTAATGTCAAAATGCTTCTAAATTATGTAAAAACATTGTCATAAAGGAAACAAAGTGTGTTTTAACGGAATGATTTCTGTAAACTCACCGGAACGTTTAGCCGGGGAGGAGGGTTTATCTTTTTTTTGGCCCCTCTTCACAACACTGATTTTGTATAACTATTTTGGATGCAACACAAACTGAAACGCAGTTATTAATGAAATCTGTCTTTAGTATTACTTAACTTCATGTAGAAAAAAGGTAGACGTCATTCACTCATTGTAACTGATGATATGAAAATAAAATTTAATGGATATAGTTGTAGACGTCTCATAGACCTCCACGAAATAAATAGTAGACTGCGCGTGAATGCTTCGTAGTCATCCGGGAACTCCTTGTAGACCTCCGACCTTATTTCTGAGCAGGCTTGGACACCTAATGAAGAGCAAACAATTATAGCATTGTTGTAATGAAAACTAATGGAACTGCGAGACGCACAAAGCTTACACAGTACGGGCGAGTATGTTCTGGTTGCTTGCATTTGGAGCAGTTGTATACTTTGGAGTTCCCCTGACAAATACTTGAGCGAATTTGAGAGCCCGGTATGACGTTGTATAGGTAAGATTCAAGCCAAACATGATCCTCATCGAATCTGCAATTTGTCGAGGGACAATTCCATCTATGAGTCCAGTCCGCTCCACAAACAATTGTCCAATATATCTTGGAGTAGCTCGTCTACGGTGAGCTACACGGTCCATAATTGAACAAGTGTGACCCTTTACGTACTTGGTAACCCAGAAGCAATCCGGTTCATTCTTCACAGCTGCTCTCAACTTCCATGCACATCCATTGACAACACATTTTGCCACAAACATAGGAGGTGAATCCGTTGGCAATTTCTCCATCATAGCAGCTGGTAATGGATATGACAACTCCAGCAGCTCGCCATTAACTTGCAACATGTAGTCGTTCACAACCATTTCAACCAGCTCTTCATGTTTACAATCATCCTGCAGGTAGAACATTCTACCTCCTCTCGTTTTATCAACCTCAAAATACCATTTTCTGTCTCTGATAGTCCACGCTCCATACACGGATGCCAAACAAACCATGATCTGCATGAAAACCAAAGGGAAAACACATTAATATATATTGATGGATGCCCTGTAGACGGAAACGTTAGACCTCCACACACGGGATGCGGTCTACAGAGTTTAACCAAGTTACCAAATTTAACCAAAAATCTAATACAACCTTCATTACATAACATTAGCATGCAAAACTCTCATAGGGACAAGTTATTAGGCTAACAGAAGTATTTATGAAAAAAATTAACAAAAACAATTTAAATTTCGCAGAAAATCGATTTTAAAAAACGGAAAAAATGTAGACCTCCAACCAGATCTAGACGTAAACCTACTAAAGAGGTCTAAAAAAGGTTAGTTTTGCAATTGACCAAGGGAAGACTTTTTTGAGATCTACAAATGCGGTCTACAAAAAAAGAGGTTAGTTTTGCAATTCATCCAAAAAATTTGGGTAGACCTCACGAACAAAATAGACCTCAACCTGTAGTCTAGAAAAATTATACGGTCTACGGGGAGGTCTACGAAATCTGTAGACCTCAGACAGGTTACTTTTGCAATTGTTTGAAATTTTTTTCCACCTGTAGACCTACTGAGACTTGGTCGAGCTAGACTTACAACGGGTAGAAAGAGGTTCAGAGGTCACAGAGGGTACAAGAGGAACCTGAGGTGCTTGTTGCTGATACAATGGATGTACCAGAGGGGAATGGAAACCCTTTGGGAATGGACTCGGTCGAGCTAGGCAAACTCGACCGATTGGTCAAGGAGATGCTCCAAACCGCCACCAACAGAGACAAGGGATTGTTCCACCACCAGTGCAGAACCACAACTTTGAGATCAAGCTGGGAATGATCAACCTTGTCCAGAACAAGATGTTCCATGGATTGCCAAGTGAAGACCCCATTGACCACCTTGATGAGTTTGATAGGCTTTGTGATTTGACAAAGATCAATGGTGTCTCTGAAGATGCCATCAAGCTGAGACTCTTTCCTATGTCTCTAGCTGACAAAGCTCACCAATGGGAGAAGAGCTTGCCCCATGGCACAATCACCACTTGGGATGAATGCAAGAAGGCCTTTCTTGCTAAGTTTTTCTCCACCGGTCGCACAGCCAAGCTTAGAGGAGAGATATCCAGCTTCATCCAGCGAAACAATGAGACATTCGCAGAGGCTTGGGAGAGGTTCAAAGGCTACACAAGTCAGTGCCCACACCATGGATTCAACAATGAATCACTACTCTCCACTCTTTATAGAGGATGCTTGCCTAGGTATAGGGAGATGCTAGACACAGCTAGCAATGGGAACTTCCTCAACCAGGATGTAGATGATGGCTGGCAACTTGTGGAGAACATAGCTAACTCAAATGGAAGCTATGGAGAAGAGTATGATCGCACCAATCCGGAGCTCGACCCACCACTCGATCGAGTCAGACGAAAAGTTGAGAAAAGATGTTAAGGCATTGAATGAGAAGTTGGATAAGCTGATCCTAGCTCAGTCCACAATGAAGAAAGTCAACTTTGTGTCTGCTGAGGAGATGGAACCAGTCCAAGAAGGGGAGGATACACAATTTGCTGAGGTGTGCTACATGAGCAATGGGCAAGGAGGTTACAACAAAGGATACTATAATTACAAGTCCAACCCTGCCATGTCATACCGCAACACTGATGTTGCTAACCCTCAGGACCAAGTCTATCCTCAACAACAAGCAGCTCGATCGAGTCAAGGTGCCACAACATGGGTATGGTCAAAAGAACAATTACCAAGGACCACAAGGCACTTTCCCTGGACAACAAATGAATATCCCACCAGGCTTTCCCCACCAACCGCCCCAGCCTGCACCTTCACAAGAGAATGAGCTCAAGGCAATGCTAAAGCAACTACTTCAAGGGCAAGCTGATGGGGTAGTGGACACAAGCAAGAAGCTAGCTGAAATAAACTCTAAGATCGAGAACCTCAACACAAGGGTTTACTCTCTGGAGAATCATGCTTCTTCTGTTGCTGCTGCTACAAAGCAAGGACAACTACCTGGTAAAGCTATTCAGAACCCCAAGGAACAGTGCAAGGTCATCTTCACTCAAGAAGGACTTGTTGAAGAAGAGGATCAAGAAAGGGTCATTGAAGATTTTTGTTTACTGCTGAATGATGAAGAGATTGTTGCTGCTGAGGCTCCTGGAGTCCAGATTGATCAACCAGAAGTGCAGGCACCTACTGTGGCCATTCACACTTCACCAGTTGAGCTCGCACGACAAGCTCGATCGGCAGCTCGATCGAGTCCAACTCTAGCTCGATCGAGTCCGACCTCTTCTGTCCGAAGCCTGTTTTGCTTGATCCTTACCAACCGGTTGCCGCTTCCTCGTCTCGCCTACTTAGTCAAGGTCACAAGGAAGTGATTCACAAGTTCAGAAGAGATCTCAGTGGGATTGGAATTGAGTTGCCTCTATGGATAGCATGAGTGAGGCATTTGATCAAATGCAAATGGTCAAGGATGTTCTAGCCAACAGTGATAAAGTTTCAGAGGTCCTACAAGAGTCTACTCATCAGTTCAACCTGCTTACTTCACCCACCTTCCTACCAAAGGTCAAGGATCAAGGGAAATTCACTCTCCCTTGCACACTTGGGCATCTTGAGATTGACAATGCCTTAGTGGATTCTGGAGCAAGCATCAATCTGATCTCTCTCTCCATGGCAGAGAAGCTAGGCATTGCTGGAGCCTTGCAGCGCCCTACTACTTCAATCATGTTTGGAGATGCAACTTCTAAGTCTCCTCTTGGAGTGTTCAAGAACTATCACTTGAAAATTGGAGAATGCATCATCCAAACTGATCTCACTGTGATGGAAATGGAAGAAGAGAAGGATTACCTCTGTTATTGGGAACCCCTTTCCTTAGTACAGTTGGCGCTTCAATAGACTTTCACAAGCAAGAAGTGATCCTTCACAAGGTGAATAGTTTGGTGTCATATCGCTTGCAGCCTAGAGGTTCAGACTTTTGTGCCACAATTGACAGTACCAACTCAGTTCTAAGAGTCATGGAGCTACAAAGGTTGTGAAGGAAAGGGTTGACAAAGAACCAAGAGTTGGGAAGGATAAGGATGAGAGAGGACCAAGGATTGAGAAGCCACGTCTTGAGAGGGCTAGAGTTGAGAAACCACGTTCTGATAGGCCACGAGCTGATAGACTTGTTCAAGCCCCTTGTGTGCTTGATGAAGAAGCCTTCAAGCTTTGTTTGATGAGCCACTAGGAAGGGCTCTAAAAGAAGGGGAGGATGTAGCCTCTAAGGCAAGACCAGGGATAAAAGAAAGGATCCACCAGCTCAGGCCCCTTCATCAAGCCATCTCAGCTCACAATGACTTTGTTCCCCACCAAGTTTGAAAATGGGAAGATTGAGTACAAGATAAGGTACAAGGGGAGATCAAGGCCATTCTCTAGAGCCAAGGCCTTGGTGACTTCAGAACAGTCCAGGGACCCAACCAAGCTAAAGGAGCTTCTGTCTCAAGTCCTCACTATCACCCTTGATGGTGGGACTAGCTCAACCAATGCCTAAGAAGGTAAAGGTCAAGCTATGGGACCTTAAACAAGCTCACTTGGGAGGAAGTCCCATGTTTATCCTTGTACATATTCTATTTATGCAATTTCTATCTATTTTATGTTTTTAACCTTTGAATAAGTTAAGTTTAGGTGTCAAGAGAGCCAGCTCGACCGACAGCTCGATCGAGCTAGAAACAAGGGCAACTCGACCGAGGTAAGTTTTTGAATTTCAAATTCATAACCGTTTTCTTGGTCAAGGGAGTGGGTCCCACAAGCTGATTTTGGTCCCCCACTACCCTAATTTGATCAGAGAAACCCTAGCTTCTTGTCCCCTCTTTATTTCACTTTTAATCTCAACCACACATCTCAAACACTCCCTCTTCCCCATAACTCGATCGAATCCCACTCTCCCACACCTAAATTTTCTGAAAACCATCTCTCTCTATCTTCACCACAAGAAAAATCGATTTCCTCTCTTCCTCTCTAAGTTTTTGCGATTTCATTGTTCTCTTCTTGTTTTGCTTAGTTCTAGCTACTGTGATTCTTCCATCATTCAAGCAAGGTATGAACCCTAAAACCCTTGAATCCTTCATCTCGATTCCTCTCTATTGCTTGTTTCTCTCTTATTTTGATTGCATGTGTCCCTTGAGGACTTGTCCTTGAGTAATTGCTTTCCTTTATTCTTCATATTTGTATAATCTTGTGAATTTGCCTCACCTCACCTCTGTTTTATCATTAGAACTTGTTGCATGTGCTTGAAATTTTGAATTTGAGTTTGGTATTGGTTAAGTTGCTAGTGCTTCACTAGAATTGCTCATTGTTCCATACTGTTGTTATTGGTTCAATTTGATTGTTAAGCATCCTTTTCCAGCTCTTGTTTGATTAGGTCGGTTATACTCTGTTTTCACTTGACTCGATCGAGTTTGTCACTCGAGTTTTTTGACTCGATCGAGCTGAGTGTCGAGTTGGCCGAACCAACGATTACAACTCTAATTCCTTGAGTTTTTGATGCATTTCAGGAACCCAACTTCAAGAAGCAACCATTTAAGATGTTGAGAGGTGAAGGAAGCAAGCCAGCATTCACAAAGAGGGAGGTAACAAGAGGAGCAAGGAGGATACTCAAGACACTAACCAAGGAGGATGAGGAAGAGATTGAGAGGGTGAGGGAAGAGAGAAGAACCAAGAGAAGGAATGATCCTATCAGCAGTGAGAGCGAAGTAGGAGAGTTTGAAATTGGGGTGAACATCCCACATGAGGAGGATGATGAGTCCCCAAGTGAAGAAGAGGGTGAGGAGGTCAATCAAGAGATTGAGGAGAGTGAGCATGAGAGCAATGAGAATGTGCCCATGGAAGAGGAGGAGTCAGAGGAAGAAGAGGATGAGCTCCCCATGTACCAAGAGCATTATGATGCTCTCTTCTCCATGGACTTTGTGGAGACCAAGTACCCACATGATGACACAATGAGGCTCTTGGGATCTTTGATGATGTGGAGCTGGTCCTCAAGAACATGCGCTTGGCCAAGTTCTTCTCTTACCGCTTGGAGTCATACAAGGAGCTCACTTGTGAGTTCTTGGCATCAATGAGGTTCCACAAGTACAGGCAGCTCGATCGAGCTGAGTTGGATCAAGGTTGGGGATGGATCACGTTCTTGGCAAGAGGAGAAAGGAAGACAGTGACCTTCAGACAGTTGGAGATCCTTTTCGGTTTCACTTATGGGGAGGGAACCCATTGGGATATCAAGGAGGATGAGCTACAAAGGGTTTGGGCTACAATCGCTGATGGAGTATACTCTTCCTCACGGTCTAAGGCAGCTCAAATCAGGAGCCCAGTGTTGAGATATGTGCACAAGGCTCTCGCCAACACCTTCTTGCAAGGAAAGGCGACTGGGACAATAAATGAGGGAGAAGTGAAGCTCCTTGACATGGGAATCAAGCCCATCATCTCACGCACCAAGGATGGGAAGAAGATCAGGGGAGATAGAATCCATGCAGGGAACCTCATGCCTCTCATTGACCAGCTACTCTCCTACAAGACAACCGCCTATAGCACTCGGTTTCAAACGGGAAGGAAGCTTAGTGTTGGAGGAGTCATCACGCCTATCCTCTGTGCAGCTGGAGTCCATTTGGAAAGAGAAGGTCTACTCCAGCAGGGTGGATGGATATTAAGTTTTGCAAGACCAACCTCTTCATTGAACACAAGGAGTTGGATGGGAGGTTCCAATTCAAATTCACTCACCCTTTGGCTGGCCCCTCCAAGCGACCCTGAGCTCACCACGGTTCTAGGAGGTACCAACATTGACTTCAGCCCCCCACTTTACACATTAGTTGGGCATGAAGAGGATTTGCGAGAAGAGGAGCCTGAACTCGATCGAGCTGAGGATCGAGCTGCGGACAACACCCATGTGAATGCGGATTTGGGCGAGCCTGAGTGCTACTACTTTGAGGAGTATGAGGCTCCTAGGATGAACCCCTCTGTTGTGGCTGCCCACAAGAGGATTGGACTTCTCCAAAGGTTCAACAAGTGGCAAGGGAAAGCCATGGAAAAGATGCAAAAGTCCATGGACAAGATGGTGAGCAAGATCAAAAGCTTGGAGAAGAAAGTTTCTGGTTCTTCAAGGAAGAAGAAGAAGGGACCCATGACTCCCACTTTTCCTAGGAGTAGCACTACAAGAAACGCGGCGTTTAACGTCACTTTAATAACGTTACTTTTCAATCTGACGTTAAATAAACTTAAGTGATGTTATTTTGCATCACATTTTTAACTGACGCGGCTTATAACGACACTTTTGTAGAGTTAGTTTTAAAATGACGGTAGATAAAATAAAGTGAAGTAAAGTAGTGTCAAAAAAGTAAATGACGTAAAATCCCTTCTTCCCGTTTATTTAGATATATCATTAAAAAAAAAAAAATAGAAACTCTAATTAGAACGGTGACGATTTTATCCCATATTGCTGGATTTCGTGAGTTATCGATCATCTTCGTCAATCCTTCTTCGTCAATCCTTCTCAAATTTATCCCATATTGCTGGATTTCGTGTGAATTATCGATCATCTTCGTCAATCTCGCCTGATCTTCTTCGATTCTAAGCATCTCTGTTTCCTTCTCATCCTAAAAGGTTCAAAAATCTAATTGATTAGATCTGAGTGAAATTGATCGAGCTCCTCTCAACTTTTCCGAAGAACAAAGCTAATAAGGTTAAAATTTCGTAGGGTTTTGTTGTGTTTCTGATTGATTAGAGAATTTTAGTTACTAATTTGTGTCATGTGAATACTTTTTTTTGTTAAGGGTTTCGGTGGCTCTGGAGGTGACGAAACTGGATTTGGATTTCTGCAACTCATAACACAAATTGATCTGGTAACAGCTCGAGCAATTTCTATTTTAAATTTTGAATTGATGAAGTGATCTCTAAAGTGTCTTCTTTCTCCACCGAATCCACACGAAACCTGAAATATGAATCCTACTTGAAATATGAACTCTACTTAAAATATGAATCATACTTGGAATATGAACTCTATTTTAAATATGAATCATACTTGGAATATGAACTCTACGATCTTCTGGGTTTTTTCATGCTTAGTTGTGATTTCGAATTTTCAATGATTAGTATGTGTGGCTCATGGATTGTTAAGATGAAATGTTTGGCTAAGCAAAGAGAAACTATTTGTTTAACCAATGCTAAGGAACCATTATTGTCTTTTGTGAAGATTTTATACACCTTAATATATATATATAAGAGTCAGAACCTCTCTTTGATCTTGTTTTATTATGGAAATAAGCTTTCTCTGGTTTAAAAGATATGTGATATGATGTTAGTTATGGAAAGATATGTGATATGATCTTGTTTGAATCATTTGCTTAACATTCTTCTTCCTTGTGATATGATCTTTTTCTATTGCTTCTTGGTATGCAACATCCTCTAATATTTTTAAGTGTTTTATGTTTCATGTAACTCATTGGAGAAAGGGAAAAAGGCATAGACGGTTTTGACAAGAACAGAGGACCATCAAAGAAGTAGACAAAAGCAGCTTAACTTTTACAAAGGTAATTCTACAATCTTACGCTGTTTAGTTAGATGTTTACTTACTGGTGTTAGAATGTGATTGCTCTTACTATGCTCTGTGGTATTAGTCTTGCTGGTGTTAGAATGTGATTGCTCTTACTATGCTCTGTGGTATTAGTCTTGCTGGTGTTAGAACGTGATTGCTCTTACTATGCTCTGTGGTATTATAGTCTTGCTGTTAATTGCTCTTACTATGCTCCGTGATTGAACGTGAAAAGCTTCTTACAAGCTTTTTAATTGGTTTGTTTTATTGGTAGATTTATTCTAAAATGGATAAGTCTTGGATAACAAAACGTCGGTTATCTCAAGATTACATAAGTGGAGTCAATCAGTTTTTGGATTTTGCCTTTGAAAATATGAAGACCAGTATGATCAAATGTCCTTGTCAGCGTTGCTGCCTTGTTAGACACAAGGTTAGGGTCGAGGTTGAGGGTGATTTATTCTATCACGGTTTTCTGCCAACGTATACAAATTGGTATCTGCATGGTGAAGAGTTAGATTCAAATGGGGAGACAGTTAGATTAGAGTCTGAATCTCGTGTAGATTATACAGAAGTCCTGAGTATGAATCTGCTTGAAGATGTTTTCCCAAGTATGAATAATAATTTTGACGATGACGATGCTGCCAGTCCCACAGAGGATCATCCAAAGCAGAAGGATCCAAAGCAGAAGGAGGCGCTTGATGATTTGCTAGCAGACTGTAATCAAGCTCTGTATGAAGGATTTGAGTCTTTTAGCAAGCTGTCATTCATGCTTAAGCTGTATCACATCAAGTGTATGTGTAGGATAAGTGAAAAAGGAATGTCCATGGTGATAGAGCTATTGAAAGAAGCATTTCAACATGCAAAGCTACCAGATTCTTTCAATGACATGAAGAAGATAATTCGTAAGTTAGGATTCACATATGAGACCATCCATGTGTGTCGTAATGATTGCATGTTATATTGGGGAGATGATGCATCTAGACACACATGTAAAGTTTGTGAAAGCTCAAGATGGAAGACGGCTCCAATAGTTGATGATGATGGATCCGCTGAGAAGAAGAAGAAGAAGAAGCAACAAGCTGCTAAAGTTCTCCGATATTTTCCTTTGAAACCACGATTACAGCGTTTGTTCATGTCATCAAAGACGGCTGAAAGCATGAGGTGGCATGCTAATTCTGAGAATCCAGATAGCAAGCTAAGACATCCTAGAGATGGAAAGGCTTGGAAAACCTTTGATCAACAATTTCCAGAGTTCTCATTAGAGCCAAGGAATGTCAGGCTAGGATTGGCAACAGATGGTTTTAATCCGTATGGTTCTGTGAGCATGAGCTATAGTGTTTGGCCTGTGCTTTTATTCCCTTATAACCTTCCTCCGTGGATGTCAATGAAGCAAACGTCAACAATTTTGTCAATGATTATCCCTGGGAAGAAGATGCCGGGTAATGATATTGACATCAATCTACAGGCCCTTATCAAAGAATTAAAAGAGTTATGGTCTGATGGAGTTCCAACATTTGATGCATCTTTAAAAGAGACATTTACAATGCGTGCGATTTTGCTGTGGACTATTAGTGATTTTCCAGGTTTAGGAAACTTATCTGGGTGGAACGTACACACTGGATTAGCTTGTCCATCTTGCAACTATGATGCTAAAGATCTTCGTTTACGCCATGGGAAGAAGAATTGTTACATGGGACATAGGCGGTTTCTTCCTGAAAATCATGTTTTCCGAAAAGATAAGAAGCAATTTGATGGTCTTATTGAAACAAGAGATTCTCCCATTACACCATCAGGAAGTGTTATTCTCCAACAAATTCAGCATGTGGATGTTACTTTGGGGAAAAAAAGGCGCCGGGAAGATGTAATAGTTCAATGGAAAAAGTGAAGCAATTTTTTTTAGTTACCTTATTGGAAGCATCTTCTTGTGCGTCACAATCTGGATGTGATGCACATAGAGAAGAATGTGTTTGATAATCTGATTTTCACATTACTGGATGACAAAGGCAAGTCAAAAGACAATCTCAATGCAAGAAAAGATTTGGAAGAACTTGGTATACGTAATGAGTTATGGTCTGATGCAAATGGTAAGTATCTGCCTGCTTGTTTTACAATGACAACAGATGAGAAAGAGATTTTTCTTAATATCTTGAAGACTATAAAGCTGCCAGATGGATATTCTTCAAATATTTCGAGGTGTATTGACATGAATCAACGAAAAATGGTGGGTTTAAAGAGTCATGATTGCCACATATTAATGTGTCAATTGTTGTCTATTTGCTTGCGAAATGTTTTACCAAGAGAGGTGTCATTTGTTATAACAGAGTTGTGTATGTTTTTTCGGGAAATCACTTCAAAGGTACTTGACATCAAAGATCTGGACAAGTTACAAGAACATATTTCAGTCACATTGTGCCATTTCGAAATGGTTTTTCCTCCATCTTTTTTCACTGTAATGGTGCATTTAACTGTCCATTTAACAGAAGAAGTGAAACTAGGAGGACCAGTTCACTTTCGGTGGATGTATCCAGTTGAAAGGTAACATTTTGTAAATGTTTGATTGAGTTTATACTATTAATATTGATTGAGTCTTGCTATTGATTAAGTCTTTTGCTTTTTATAGGATCTTGGGTCGTTTTAAATCGTATGTTAGAAATAGAGCTCAACCTGTAGGTTCTATATGTCAGCAATATGTGGCTGACGAATGCATTACTTTCTGCTCTATGTATCTTGAGGGTCTGGAAACACGTTTTAATCGTATTGGGAGAGTGGATGATCACCCTAAAGCAAGACATGAATTATGTTCTGAATCACAGATTCCACATTTTTTTCCTTTACTTGGGAGATCAGTTGGTGCTTCTATGTTGGACACACTAAGTCCCTTTGAACGTCAGCAGGCCCATCAATATATCCTAGTCAATAGTACATTTTTAGATGAATATCGAGAGTAAGATTTCTACTTCAATCTTGATTTGGTGTTTATAATGTCATGTAGGTTATTTAAGAGTGAATTAAGAAAATCACAGTCACGACGTCGGAAAAGGGGAACTGTGATAGATATAGATCGGCATGTGCATCTGAAATTCGGTCAATGGCTTAAGCAAAAAGTAGAAAAAAATTGCTTTGAAGGTATTTCTGATGATATCCGTTGTCTTGCACCAGGTCCATCTGACAAGGTTTTAAAGTTTTCAGCATATATTATAAATGGTTTTAAGTTTAGAACTCTAGAAAGGGATCGTGATTTAAAAACTCAGAATAGTGGAGTTTTTGTTTCAGCAGAAACTATTAGTTATGCGAGTTCTCGTGATCTGAATCCTAGAGCTGGGGATGTTTCTTACTATGGAAAGCTGACTGAAATCATAGAACTGAACTACTATGATATGTTCAGAGTTGTCTTGTTCAAGTGCCAATGGGCTGATACTCGTGATGTTCGAGGATGTAAGAAAGATGATCTTGGTCACACAATGGTAATTTTTTCCCATTTGATACACACTGGAAATGGTGAAGAAGATGAACCTTATGTGTTGGCTTCACAGGCTAGGCTAGTTTATTATGTAGAAGATCCAAAGGAAAAAGGATGGTGTGTTGTTGTTCATGTCAAACCAAGAGACTTGTATGACATGGGTGATCCCAATGTTTCAGAAGAAGATGATATTATGATTGAAGAGCTTCCTGTTCACACTGTGTTATGCGATAATGTTCCTAACATTAGACTAGTAAGACAACTAGAAGATACTGAAAATTCTCAGATTTCGTGTGATCCATATGACAATATGGAGGTTATGACTCTGAAGTTTACTTGCTTTATTTTTTCTTTTGACACTATGACATTATGTTTTTGAGACTTATCTTAACAATTTGTTTGCCACTTTTTCAGATATGAATATGTCTGGAGCTGAAGATTCTATAGCCGCACCTCCTCTTGGACCAGAACTAGCAAGTGGAAAATGGAGAGTTCGTGTCATAGGTTTGTGATAGTGGAATTAGATAGTTGACTACGTAATGATAGTGGAATATCATATTTCATTTCTTAATTCTCTGTTTTTTTTTGTTTTAGATGCTGATGCAAAAATTACAGAGCAACAGCTTTCAGGAAAGGAAGTGTGGAGCATGCAAAACCAACAGATTATGGTTGATTTCAATAGAAAAGGACAGCCAATAAAAGATTCTGGAGGCTTGTTTGGTTCGTGGTTAGGCTCACTAAGTACTGATCTTAATATACTACATATAAACTACACGGATTGGAGGAAAGTTCCCAAATATAGGAAAGAGATGGCTTGGAAAGTAATTCAGGTAATTTGTTTTAATAATTTAAGATAAAATGACAACTATTGTTAAGTGTTAACTGTTACCATTTTGATACAGAGGAAATTCTGGTTTGATGACCCGAGAAAGAGAAGAAAATACGTTATATCCACTTTAGGATGTAGATGCAGAGATTTGAACCAACGTCTTTGGAAGGCTTATAGAAAAAACACTATACAAGAAGCATTTGATGAACAAACTTTAGGCCTGGTTCCAGAAGGTATATGAACAAACTATACACTATACCAGGCCTGGTTCCAGAAGACCAATGGAAAGAGTTTGTGGAAATACAATTCACTGATAAGGCAAAGGTAAAACTTCTATAACATTGCTTTATATGTTTGTAATGCTTTCATATATACATCGCATATAACTAAGTGGGTAATGTTACAGAAAATGAGAGAGAGTAATATTATAAGTCGAAGCAAACTTAAGATACCACATGCACTTGGAAAAAAGAGCATAACAAGAATGGCAGATGAGATTGTAAGTTATACTAACAAAGTTTAGTGAAAAAGAGTACTTGTGGTTTTCTTTAGCTCAAAAACATTGCATATCTTTCTTTTGTAGGAAGAGGAAACTGGTAGAGAACCAAGTCGTAGTGAAATTTTTATTGCATCACGGTGTAGATCAGATGGAAGTTTCATCTGTGACGAAGCAAGAATCTCTGTGGTAATTTCCTTCTAATCTTTTGTCTTTGTGAACAGCAATGCATCTTTAGATTTCATTAGTTCTTACAACTTTATTTCTTTTTTATAGGAGAAGCTGAAACAAGTAATGACTGAAGGTTCCATTCAAGGTGAAGCACATGATACATATGAACAAGTTTTTGGTCCTGAGAATCCCGGAAGAGTTCGATGTGACATGGCCTGACACCTTCCAAGTATTTTTCTAATTTGGAAAACACTTCCTCTGCTGCTGAGATGATAGCTTTGAAGACTCGGCTGAAAGATCTTGAAGGAAAACTAGAAACCATGACTAATCTGGAAAGGACTTCATCTAGTGTTGAGAATTTGGAAATGATACATTTGAAGGCTCAAATGAAAGATCTTGAAAAGAAACTAGATATCGTGGCTGATGCTGTTTGTAAACTTGTTGAGCAGTTCGAGGTAATTTTCTTGTAATCTTTCATCATTTGCAGGTTATTGTGACTGCTGTTTGTAAACTTGTTGATTGTTTTTTACAGGGGAGTGCAGGAGATGAGAACAAAAAGCGTAAAACTAATCTTCAGAAATCATCTAGTATCAACAGTGATCAGGTAACAAAAAGTACTTAAATTCTACATATGTATCTTCTGCTTGATACTCAAAGTTTGTATATCTTCTGCTTAATACTTTCAGGAAAGTGGCATTTCAAAAAGTAGAATTTGAATTTGGATTGCTTGTTCCTCTTGAAACTGGTATGTTCCTCGTTTCTTTTGTATGTTATATGATGAAATAGCTAAAGTGTTTTATGGATTGGAGAGTTTGGTTGGTTACAGAACAATAGCTCAAAAATTAGGTTATTTGATGAACTAGCTAGAGAGTTTTATGGACTGGAGATTTTGGTTAGTTACAGAACAATAGCTCAAAGTATCTGATGAACTAGCTAGAGAGTTTTATGGACTACAGAGTTTGGTTGGTTACATAAACTGATGAAA
>CACVBM020001581.1:0-30284 GCA_902728155.2 Microthlaspi erraticum
ACTGCGGAGTTCTGATGGGATCCGGTGCATTAGTGCTGGTATGATCGCACCAGTTTGTTTATGACGCGCAAACGCATATATGCCTTTCCGAGAGGATCTTGAACGTTTATTCGGCGGCGTAGGCCCCACTTGATGCTTAGGCCCGATCCGGAGTCCTAAGTGACCCTTATGTGAGAGGGAGGATGGATGCATCCAAAAAACACTATGCATAGCACTTTCGATTCATTGATTTGTGTCCGCACCAGAAAACGGCCCGGAAAAGCGTCCAAACGCCATTTTTTGGGGTCCAAACGATATTTTACGCCTAGAGCTCTTTTGGAGCTTCACGAAAAGTGGTTGGTGGCAGCATACGGCCTCACGGTCTTCCAGCTACGCATTTTGGAAGTTTCAGATAGAAATACAGAAAAAAATTAACAAAAAAAGGGGTGCAACACGAGGACTTCCCGGGAGGTCACCCATCCTAGTACTACTCTCGCCCAAGCACGCTTACTGCGGAGTTCTGATGGGATCCGGTGCATTAGTGCTGGTATGATCGCACCCGTTTGTTTATGACGCGCAAACGCATATATGCCTTTCCGAGAGGATCTTGAACGTTTATTCGGCGGCGTAGGCCCCACTTGATGCTTAGGCCCGATCCGGAGTCCTAAGTGACCCTTATGTGAGAGGGAGGATGGATGCATCCAAAAAACACTATGCATAGCACTTTCGATTCATTGATTTTGTGTCCGCACCAGAAAACGGCCCGGAAAAGCGTCCAAACGCCATTTTTTGGGGTCCAAACGATATTTTACGCCTAGAGCTCTTTTGGAGCTTCACGAAAAGTGGTTGGTGGCAGCATACGGCCTCACGGTCTTCCAGCTACGCATTTTGGAAGTTTCAGATAGAAATACAGAAAAAAATTAACAAAAAAAGGGGTGCAACACGAGGACTTCCCGGGAGGTCACCCATCCTAGTACTACTCTCGCCCAAGCACGCTTAACTGCGGAGTTCTGATGGGATCCGGTGCATTAGTGCTGGTATGATCGCACCAGTTTGTTTATGACGCGCAAACGCATATATGCCTTTCCGAGAGGATCTTGAACGTTTATTCGGCGGCGTAGGCCCCACTTGATGCTTAGGCCCGATCCGGAGTCCTAAGTGACCCTTATGTGAGAGGGAGGATGGATGCATCCAAAAAACACTATGCATAGCACTTTCGATTCATTGATTTGTGTCCGCACCAGAAAACGGCCCGGAAAAGCGTCCAAACGCCATTTTTTGGGGTCCAAACGATATTTTACGCCTAGAGCTCTTTTGGAGCTTCACGAAAAGTGGTTGGTGGCAGCATACGGCCTCACGGTCTTCCAGCTACGCATTTTGGAAGTTTCAGATAGAAATACAGAAAAAAATTAACAAAAAAAGGGGTGCAACACGAGGACTTCCCGGGAGGTCACCCATCCTAGTACTACTCTCGCCCAAGCACGCTTACTGCGGAGTTCTGATGGGATCCGGTGCATTAGTGCTGGTATGATCGCACCCGTTTGTTTATGACGCGCAAACGCATATATGCCTTTCCGAGAGGATCTTGAACGTTTATTCGGCGGCGTAGGCCCCACTTGATGCTTAGGCCCGATCCGGAGTCCTAAGTGACCCTTATGTGAGAGGGAGGATGGATGCATCCAAAAAACACTATGCATAGCACTTTCGATTCATTGATATTGTGTCCGCACCAGAAAACGGCCCGGAAAAGCGTCCAAACGCCATTTTTTGGGGTCCAAACGATATTTTACGCCTAGAGCTCTTTTGGAGCTTCACGAAAAGTGGTTGGTGGCAGCATACGGCCTCACGGTCTTCCAGCTACGCATTTTGGAAGTTTCAGATAGAAATACAGAAAAAAATTAACAAAAAAAGGGGTGCAACACGAGGACTTCCCGGGAGGTCACCCATCCTAGTACTACTCTCGCCCAAGCACGCTTAACTGCGGAGTTCTGATGGGATCCGGTGCATTAGTGCTGGTATGATCGCACCCGTTTGTTTATGACGCGCAAACGCATATATGCCTTTCCGAGAGGATCTTGAACGTTTATTCGGCGGCGTAGGCCCCACTTGATGCTTAGGCCCGATCCGGAGTCCTAAGTGACCCTTATGTGAGAGGGAGGATGGATGCATCCAAAAAACACTATGCATAGCACTTTCGATTCATTGATTTGTGTCCGCACCAGAAAACGGCCCGGAAAAGCGTCCAAACGCCATTTTTTGGGGTCCAAACGATATTTTACGCCTAGAGCTCTTTTGGAGCTTCACGAAAAGTGGTTGGTGGCAGCATACGGCCTCACGGTCTTCCAGCTACGCATTTTGGAAGTTTCAGATAGAAATACAGAAAAAAATTAACAAAAAAAGGGGTGCAACACGAGGACTTCCCGGGAGGTCACCCATCCTAGTACTACTCTCGCCCAAGCACGCTTACTGCGGAGTTCTGATGGGATCCGGTGCATTAGTGCTGGTATGATCGCACCCGTTTGTTTATGACGCGCAAACGCATATATGCCTTTCCGAGAGGATCTTGAACGTTTATTCGGCGGCGTAGGCCCCACTTGATGCTTAGGCCCGATCCGGAGTCCTAAGTGACCCTTATGTGAGAGGGAGGATGGATGCATCCAAAAAACACTATGCATAGCACTTTCGATTCATTGATTTGTGTCCGCACCAGAAAACGGCCCGGAAAAGCGTCCAAACGCCATTTTTTGGGGTCCAAACGATATTTTACGCCTAGAGCTCTTTTGGAGCTTCACGAAAAGTGGTTGGTGGCAGCATACGGCCTCACGGTCTTCCAGCTACGCATTTTGGAAGTTTCAGATAGAAATACAGAAAAAAATTAACAAAAAAAGGGGTGCAACACGAGGACTTCCCGGGAGGTCACCCATCCTAGTACTACTCTCGCCCAAGCACGCTTAACTGCGGAGTTCTGATGGGATCCGGTGCATTAGTGCTGGTATGATCGCACCCGTTTGTTTATGACGCGCAAACGCATATATGCCTTTCCGAGAGGATCTTGAACGTTTATTCGGCGGCGTAGGCCCCACTTGATGCTTAGGCCCGATCCGGAGTCCTAAGTGACCCTTATGTGAGAGGGAGGATGGATGCATCCAAAAAACACTATGCATAGCACTTTCGATTCATTGATTTGTGTCCGCACCAGAAAACGGCCCGGAAAAGCGTCCAAACGCCATTTTTTGGGGTCCAAACGATATTTTACGCCTAGAGCTCTTTTGGAGCTTCACGAAAAGTGGTTGGTGGCAGCATACGGCCTCACGGTCTTCCAGCTACGCATTTTGGAAGTTTCAGATAGAAATACAGAAAAAAATTAACAAAAAAAGGGGTGCAACACGAGGACTTCCCGGGAGGTCACCCATCCTAGTACTACTCTCGCCCAAGCACGCTTACTGCGGAGTTCTGATGGGATCCGGTGCATTAGTGCTGGTATGATCGCACCCGTTTGTTTATGACGCGCAAACGCATATATGCCTTTCCGAGAGGATCTTGAACGTTTATTCGGCGGCGTAGGCCCCACTTGATGCTTAGGCCCGATCCGGAGTCCTAAGTGACCCTTATGTGAGAGGGAGGATGGATGCATCCAAAAAACACTATGCATAGCACTTTCGATTCATTGATTTGTGTCCGCACCAGAAAACGGCCCGGAAAAGCGTCCAAACGCCATTTTTTGGGGTCCAAACGATATTTTACGCCTAGAGCTCTTTTGGAGCTTCACGAAAAGTGGTTGGTGGCAGCATACGGCCTCACGGTCTTCCAGCTACGCATTTTGGAAGTTTCAGATAGAAATACAGAAAAAAATTAACAAAAAAAGGGGTGCAACACGAGGACTTCCCGGGAGGTCACCCATCCTAGTACTACTCTCGCCCAAGCACGCTTACTGCGGAGTTCTGATGGGATCCGGTGCATTAGTGCTGGTATGATCGCACCCGTTTGTTTATGACGCGCAAACGCATATATGCCTTTCCGAGAGGATCTTGAACGTTTATTCGGCGGCGTAGGCCCCACTTGATGCTTAGGCCCGATCCGGAGTCCTAAGTGACCCTTATGTGAGAGGGAGGATGGATGCATCCAAAAAACACTATGCATAGCACTTTCGATTCATTGATATTGTGTCCGCACCAGAAAACGGCCCGGAAAAGCGTCCAAACGCCATTTTTTGGGGTCCAAACGATATTTTACGCCTAGAGCTCTTTTGGAGCTTCACGAAAAGTGGTTGGTGGCAGCATACGGCCTCACGGTCTTCCAGCTACGCATTTTGGAAGTTTCAGATAGAAATACAGAAAAAAATTAACAAAAAAAGGGGTGCAACACGAGGACTTCCCGGGAGGTCACCCATCCTAGTACTACTCTCGCCCAAGCACGCTTACTGCGGAGTTCTGATGGGATCCGGTGCATTAGTGCTGGTATGATCGCACCCGTTTGTTTATGACGCGCAAACGCATATATGCCTTTCCGAGAGGATCTTGAACGTTTATTCGGCGGCGTAGGCCCCACTTGATGCTTAGGCCCGATCCGGAGTCCTAAGTGACCCTTATGTGAGAGGGAGGATGGATGCATCCAAAAAACACTATGCATAGCACTTTCGATTCATTGATATTGTGTCCGCACCAGAAAACGGCCCGGAAAAGCGTCCAAACGCCATTTTTTGGGGTCCAAACGATATTTTACGCCTAGAGCTCTTTTGGAGCTTCACGAAAAGTGGTTGGTGGCAGCATACGGCCTCACGGTCTTCCAGCTACGCATTTTGGAAGTTTCAGATAGAAATACAGAAAAAAATTAACAAAAAAAGGGGTGCAACACGAGGACTTCCCGGGAGGTCACCCATCCTAGTACTACTCTCGCCCAAGCACGCTTACTGCGGAGTTCTGATGGGATCCGGTGCATTAGTGCTGGTATGATCGCACCCGTTTGTTTATGACGCGCAAACGCATATATGCCTTTCCGAGAGGATCTTGAACGTTTATTCGGCGGCGTAGGCCCCACTTGATGCTTAGGCCCGATCCGGAGTCCTAAGTGACCCTTATGTGAGAGGGAGGATGGATGCATCCAAAAAACACTATGCATAGCACTTTCGATTCATTGATTTGTGTCCGCACCAGAAAACGGCCCGGAAAAGCGTCCAAACGCCATTTTTTGGGGTCCAAACGATATTTTACGCCTAGAGCTCTTTTGGAGCTTCACGAAAAGTGGTTGGTGGCAGCATACGGCCTCACGGTCTTCCAGCTACGCATTTTGGAAGTTTCAGATAGAAATACAGAAAAAAATTAACAAAAAAAGGGGTGCAACACGAGGACTTCCCGGGAGGTCACCCATCCTAGTACTACTCTCGCCCAAGCACGCTTACTGCGGAGTTCTGATGGGATCCGGTGCATTAGTGCTGGTATGATCGCACCCATTTGTTTATGACGCGCAAACGCATATATGCCTTTCCGAGAGGATCTTGAACGTTTATTCGGCGGCGTAGGCCCCACTTGATGCTTAGGCCCGATCCGGAGTCCTAAGTGACCCTTATGTGAGAGGGAGGATGGATGCATCCAAAAAACACTATGCATAGCACTTTCGATTCATTGATTTGTGTCCGCACCAGAAAACGGCCCGGAAAAGCGTCCAAACGCCATTTTTTGGGGTCCAAACGATATTTTACGCCTAGAGCTCTTTTGGAGCTTCACGAAAAGTGGTTGGTGGCAGCATACGGCCTCACGGTCTTCCAGCTACGCATTTTGGAAGTTTCAGATAGAAATACAGAAAAAAATTAACAAAAAAAGGGGTGCAACACGAGGACTTCCCGGGAGGTCACCCATCCTAGTACTACTCTCGCCCAAGCACGCTTAACTGCGGAGTTCTGATGGGATCCGGTGCATTAGTGCTGGTATGATCGCACCCGTTTGTTTATGACGCGCAAACGCATATATGCCTTTCCGAGAGGATCTTGAACGTTTATTCGGCGGCGTAGGCCCCACTTGATGCTTAGGCCCGATCCGGAGTCCTAAGTGACCCTTATGTGAGAGGGAGGATGGATGCATCCAAAAAACACTATGCATAGCACTTTCGATTCATTGATATTGTGTCCGCACCAGAAAACGGCCCGGAAAAGCGTCCAAACGCCATTTTTTGGGGTCCAAACGATATTTTACGCCTAGAGCTCTTTTGGAGCTTCACGAAAAGTGGTTGGTGGCAGCATACGGCCTCACGGTCTTCCAGCTACGCATTTTGGAAGTTTCAGATAGAAATACAGAAAAAAATTAACAAAAAAAGGGGTGCAACACGAGGACTTCCCGGGAGGTCACCCATCCTAGTACTACTCTCGCCCAAGCACGCTTAACTGCGGAGTTCTGATGGGATCCGGTGCATTAGTGCTGGTATGATCGCACCCGTTTGTTTATGACGCGCAAACGCATATATGCCTTTCCGAGAGGATCTTGAACGTTTATTCGGCGGCGTAGGCCCCACTTGATGCTTAGGCCCGATCCGGAGTCCTAAGTGACCCTTATGTGAGAGGGAGGATGGATGCATCCAAAAAACACTATGCATAGCACTTTCGATTCATTGATTTGTGTCCGCACCAGAAAACGGCCCGGAAAAGCGTCCAAACGCCATTTTTTGGGGTCCAAACGATATTTTACGCCTAGAGCTCTTTTGGAGCTTCACGAAAAGTGGTTGGTGGCAGCATACGGCCTCACGGTCTTCCAGCTACGCATTTTGGAAGTTTCAGATAGAAATACAGAAAAAAATTAACAAAAAAAGGGGTGCAACACGAGGACTTCCCGGGAGGTCACCCATCCTAGTACTACTCTCGCCCAAGCACGCTTACTGCGGAGTTCTGATGGGATCCGGTGCATTAGTGCTGGTATGATCGCACCCGTTTGTTTATGACGCGCAAACGCATATATGCCTTTCCGAGAGGATCTTGAACGTTTATTCGGCGGCGTAGGCCCCACTTGATGCTTAGGCCCGATCCGGAGTCCTAAGTGACCCTTATGTGAGAGGGAGGATGGATGCATCCAAAAAACACTATGCATAGCACTTTCGATTCATTGATTTGTGTCCGCACCAGAAAACGGCCCGGAAAAGCGTCCAAACGCCATTTTTTGGGGTCCAAACGATATTTTACGCCTAGAGCTCTTTTGGAGCTTCACGAAAAGTGGTTGGTGGCAGCATACGGCCTCACGGTCTTCCAGCTACGCATTTTGGAAGTTTCAGATAGAAATACAGAAAAAAATTAACAAAAAAAGGGGTGCAACACGAGGACTTCCCGGGAGGTCACCCATCCTAGTACTACTCTCGCCCAAGCACGCTTACTGCGGAGTTCTGATGGGATCCGGTGCATTAGTGCTGGTATGATCGCACCCGTTTGTTTATGACGCGCAAACGCATATATGCCTTTCCGAGAGGATCTTGAACGTTTATTCGGCGGCGTAGGCCCCACTTGATGCTTAGGCCCGATCCGGAGTCCTAAGTGACCCTTATGTGAGAGGGAGGATGGATGCATCCAAAAAACACTATGCATAGCACTTTCGATTCATTGATTTGTGTCCGCACCAGAAAACGGCCCGGAAAAGCGTCCAAACGCCATTTTTTGGGGTCCAAACGATATTTTACGCCTAGAGCTCTTTTGGAGCTTCACGAAAAGTGGTTGGTGGCAGCATACGGCCTCACGGTCTTCCAGCTACGCATTTTGGAAGTTTCAGATAGAAATACAGAAAAAAATTAACAAAAAAAGGGGTGCAACACGAGGACTTCCCGGGAGGTCACCCATCCTAGTACTACTCTCGCCCAAGCACGCTTACTGCGGAGTTCTGATGGGATCCGGTGCATTAGTGCTGGTATGATCGCACCCGTTTGTTTATGACGCGCAAACGCATATATGCCTTTCCGAGAGGATCTTGAACGTTTATTCGGCGGCGTAGGCCCCACTTGATGCTTAGGCCCGATCCGGAGTCCTAAGTGACCCTTATGTGAGAGGGAGGATGGATGCATCCAAAAAACACTATGCATAGCACTTTCGATTCATTGATTTGTGTCCGCACCAGAAAACGGCCCGGAAAAGCGTCCAAACGCCATTTTTTGGGGTCCAAACGATATTTTACGCCTAGAGCTCTTTTGGAGCTTCACGAAAAGTGGTTGGTGGCAGCATACGGCCTCACGGTCTTCCAGCTACGCATTTTGGAAGTTTCAGATAGAAATACAGAAAAAAATTAACAAAAAAAGGGGTGCAACACGAGGACTTCCCGGGAGGTCACCCATCCTAGTACTACTCTCGCCCAAGCACGCTTACTGCGGAGTTCTGATGGGATCCGGTGCATTAGTGCTGGTATGATCGCACCCGTTTGTTTATGACGCGCAAACGCATATATGCCTTTCCGAGAGGATCTTGAACGTTTATTCGGCGGCGTAGGCCCCACTTGATGCTTAGGCCCGATCCGGAGTCCTAAGTGACCCTTATGTGAGAGGGAGGATGGATGCATCCAAAAAACACTATGCATAGCACTTTCGATTCATTGATTTGTGTCCGCACCAGAAAACGGCCCGGAAAAGCGTCCAAACGCCATTTTTTGGGGTCCAAACGATATTTTACGCCTAGAGCTCTTTTGGAGCTTCACGAAAAGTGGTTGGTGGCAGCATACGGCCTCACGGTCTTCCAGCTACGCATTTTGGAAGTTTCAGATAGAAATACAGAAAAAAATTAACAAAAAAAGGGGTGCAACACGAGGACTTCCCGGGAGGTCACCCATCCTAGTACTACTCTCGCCCAAGCACGCTTACTGCGGAGTTCTGATGGGATCCGGTGCATTAGTGCTGGTATGATCGCACCCGTTTGTTTATGACGCGCAAACGCATATATGCCTTTCCGAGAGGATCTTGAACGTTTATTCGGCGGCGTAGGCCCCACTTGATGCTTAGGCCCGATCCGGAGTCCTAAGTGACCCTTATGTGAGAGGGAGGATGGATGCATCCAAAAAACACTATGCATAGCACTTTCGATTCATTGATTTGTGTCCGCACCAGAAAACGGCCCGGAAAAGCGTCCAAACGCCATTTTTTGGGGTCCAAACGATATTTTACGCCTAGAGCTCTTTTGGAGCTTCACGAAAAGTGGTTGGTGGCAGCATACGGCCTCACGGTCTTCCAGCTACGCATTTTGGAAGTTTCAGATAGAAATACAGAAAAAAATTAACAAAAAAAGGGGTGCAACACGAGGACTTCCCGGGAGGTCACCCATCCTAGTACTACTCTCGCCCAAGCACGCTTACTGCGGAGTTCTGATGGGATCCGGTGCATTAGTGCTGGTATGATCGCACCCGTTTGTTTATGACGCGCAAACGCATATATGCCTTTCCGAGAGGATCTTGAACGTTTATTCGGCGGCGTAGGCCCCACTTGATGCTTAGGCCCGATCCGGAGTCCTAAGTGACCCTTATGTGAGAGGGAGGATGGATGCATCCAAAAAACACTATGCATAGCACTTTCGATTCATTGATTTGTGTCCGCACCAGAAAACGGCCCGGAAAAGCGTCCAAACGCCATTTTTTGGGGTCCAAACGATATTTTACGCCTAGAGCTCTTTTGGAGCTTCACGAAAAGTGGTTGGTGGCAGCATACGGCCTCACGGTCTTCCAGCTACGCATTTTGGAAGTTTCAGATAGAAATACAGAAAAAAATTAACAAAAAAAGGGGTGCAACACGAGGACTTCCCGGGAGGTCACCCATCCTAGTACTACTCTCGCCCAAGCACGCTTACTGCGGAGTTCTGATGGGATCCGGTGCATTAGTGCTGGTATGATCGCACCCGTTTGTTTATGACGCGCAAACGCATATATGCCTTTCCGAGAGGATCTTGAACGTTTATTCGGCGGCGTAGGCCCCACTTGATGCTTAGGCCCGATCCGGAGTCCTAAGTGACCCTTATGTGAGAGGGAGGATGGATGCATCCAAAAAACACTATGCATAGCACTTTCGATTCATTGATTTGTGTCCGCACCAGAAAACGGCCCGGAAAAGCGTCCAAACGCCATTTTTTGGGGTCCAAACGATATTTTACGCCTAGAGCTCTTTTGGAGCTTCACGAAAAGTGGTTGGTGGCAGCATACGGCCTCACGGTCTTCCAGCTACGCATTTTGGAAGTTTCAGATAGAAATACAGAAAAAAATTAACAAAAAAAGGGGTGCAACACGAGGACTTCCCGGGAGGTCACCCATCCTAGTACTACTCTCGCCCAAGCACGCTTACTGCGGAGTTCTGATGGGATCCGGTGCATTAGTGCTGGTATGATCGCACCCGTTTGTTTATGACGCGCAAACGCATATATGCCTTTCCGAGAGGATCTTGAACGTTTATTCGGCGGCGTAGGCCCCACTTGATGCTTAGGCCCGATCCGGAGTCCTAAGTGACCCTTATGTGAGAGGGAGGATGGATGCATCCAAAAAACACTATGCATAGCACTTTCGATTCATTGATTTGTGTCCGCACCAGAAAACGGCCCGGAAAAGCGTCCAAACGCCATTTTTTGGGGTCCAAACGATATTTTACGCCTAGAGCTCTTTTGGAGCTTCACGAAAAGTGGTTGGTGGCAGCATACGGCCTCACGGTCTTCCAGCTACGCATTTTGGAAGTTTCAGATAGAAATACAGAAAAAAATTAACAAAAAAAGGGGTGCAACACGAGGACTTCCCGGGAGGTCACCCATCCTAGTACTACTCTCGCCCAAGCACGCTTACTGCGGAGTTCTGATGGGATCCGGTGCATTAGTGCTGGTATGATCGCACCCGTTTGTTTATGACGCGCAAACGCATATATGCCTTTCCGAGAGGATCTTGAACGTTTATTCGGCGGCGTAGGCCCCACTTGATGCTTAGGCCCGATCCGGAGTCCTAAGTGACCCTTATGTGAGAGGGAGGATGGATGCATCCAAAAAACACTATGCATAGCACTTTCGATTCATTGATATTGTGTCCGCACCAGAAAACGGCCCGGAAAAGCGTCCAAACGCCATTTTTTGGGGTCCAAACGATATTTTACGCCTAGAGCTCTTTTGGAGCTTCACGAAAAGTGGTTGGTGGCAGCATACGGCCTCACGGTCTTCCAGCTACGCATTTTGGAAGTTTCAGATAGAAATACAGAAAAAAATTAACAAAAAAAGGGGTGCAACACGAGGACTTCCCGGGAGGTCACCCATCCTAGTACTACTCTCGCCCAAGCACGCTTACTGCGGAGTTCTGATGGGATCCGGTGCATTAGTGCTGGTATGATCGCACCCGTTTGTTTATGACGCGCAAACGCATATATGCCTTTCCGAGAGGATCTTGAACGTTTATTCGGCGGCGTAGGCCCCACTTGATGCTTAGGCCCGATCCGGAGTCCTAAGTGACCCTTATGTGAGAGGGAGGATGGATGCATCCAAAAAACACTATGCATAGCACTTTCGATTCATTGATTTGTGTCCGCACCAGAAAACGGCCCGGAAAAGCGTCCAAACGCCATTTTTTGGGGTCCAAACGATATTTTACGCCTAGAGCTCTTTTGGAGCTTCACGAAAAGTGGTTGGTGGCAGCATACGGCCTCACGGTCTTCCAGCTACGCATTTTGGAAGTTTCAGATAGAAATACAGAAAAAAATTAACAAAAAAAGGGGTGCAACACGAGGACTTCCCGGGAGGTCACCCATCCTAGTACTACTCTCGCCCAAGCACGCTTACTGCGGAGTTCTGATGGGATCCGGTGCATTAGTGCTGGTATGATCGCACCCGTTTGTTTATGACGCGCAAACGCATATATGCCTTTCCGAGAGGATCTTGAACGTTTATTCGGCGGCGTAGGCCCCACTTGATGCTTAGGCCCGATCCGGAGTCCTAAGTGACCCTTATGTGAGAGGGAGGATGGATGCATCCAAAAAACACTATGCATAGCACTTTCGATTCATTGATTTGTGTCCGCACCAGAAAACGGCCCGGAAAAGCGTCCAAACGCCATTTTTTGGGGTCCAAACGATATTTTACGCCTAGAGCTCTTTTGGAGCTTCACGAAAAGTGGTTGGTGGCAGCATACGGCCTCACGGTCTTCCAGCTACGCATTTTGGAAGTTTCAGATAGAAATACAGAAAAAAATTAACAAAAAAAGGGGTGCAACACGAGGACTTCCCGGGAGGTCACCCATCCTAGTACTACTCTCGCCCAAGCACGCTTACTGCGGAGTTCTGATGGGATCCGGTGCATTAGTGCTGGTATGATCGCACCCGTTTGTTTATGACGCGCAAACGCATATATGCCTTTCCGAGAGGATCTTGAACGTTTATTCGGCGGCGTAGGCCCCACTTGATGCTTAGGCCCGATCCGGAGTCCTAAGTGACCCTTATGTGAGAGGGAGGATGGATGCATCCAAAAAACACTATGCATAGCACTTTCGATTCATTGATATTGTGTCCGCACCAGAAAACGGCCCGGAAAAGCGTCCAAACGCCATTTTTTGGGGTCCAAACGATATTTTACGCCTAGAGCTCTTTTGGAGCTTCACGAAAAGTGGTTGGTGGCAGCATACGGCCTCACGGTCTTCCAGCTACGCATTTTGGAAGTTTCAGATAGAAATACAGAAAAAAATTAACAAAAAAAGGGGTGCAACACGAGGACTTCCCGGGAGGTCACCCATCCTAGTACTACTCTCGCCCAAGCACGCTTACTGCGGAGTTCTGATGGGATCCGGTGCATTAGTGCTGGTATGATCGCACCCGTTTGTTTATGACGCGCAAACGCATATATGCCTTTCCGAGAGGATCTTGAACGTTTATTCGGCGGCGTAGGCCCCACTTGATGCTTAGGCCCGATCCGGAGTCCTAAGTGACCCTTATGTGAGAGGGAGGATGGATGCATCCAAAAAACACTATGCATAGCACTTTCGATTCATTGATTTTGTGTCCGCACCAGAAAACGGCCCGGAAAAGCGTCCAAACGCCATTTTTTGGGGTCCAAACGATATTTTACGCCTAGAGCTCTTTTGGAGCTTCACGAAAAGTGGTTGGTGGCAGCATACGGCCTCACGGTCTTCCAGCTACGCATTTTGGAAGTTTCAGATAGAAATACAGAAAAAAATTAACAAAAAAAGGGGTGCAACACGAGGACTTCCCGGGAGGTCACCCATCCTAGTACTACTCTCGCCCAAGCACGCTTACTGCGGAGTTCTGATGGGATCCGGTGCATTAGTGCTGGTATGATCGCACCCGTTTGTTTATGACGCGCAAACGCATATATGCCTTTCCGAGAGGATCTTGAACGTTTATTCGGCGGCGTAGGCCCCACTTGATGCTTAGGCCCGATCCGGAGTCCTAAGTGACCCTTATGTGAGAGGGAGGATGGATGCATCCAAAAAACACTATGCATAGCACTTTCGATTCATTGATTTGTGTCCGCACCAGAAAACGGCCCGGAAAAGCGTCCAAACGCCATTTTTTGGGGTCCAAACGATATTTTACGCCTAGAGCTCTTTTGGAGCTTCACGAAAAGTGGTTGGTGGCAGCATACGGCCTCACGGTCTTCCAGCTACGCATTTTGGAAGTTTCAGATAGAAATACAGAAAAAAATTAACAAAAAAAGGGGTGCAACACGAGGACTTCCCGGGAGGTCACCCATCCTAGTACTACTCTCGCCCAAGCACGCTTACTGCGGAGTTCTGATGGGATCCGGTGCATTAGTGCTGGTATGATCGCACCTTTGTTTATGACGCGCAAACGCATATATGCCTTTCCGAGAGGATCTTGAACGTTTATTCGGCGGCGTAGGCCCCACTTGATGCTTAGGCCCGATCCGGAGTCCTAAGTGACCCTTATGTGAGAGGGAGGATGGATGCATCCAAAAAACACTATGCATAGCACTTTCGATTCATTGATTTTGTGTCCGCACCAGAAAACGGCCCGGAAAAGCGTCCAAACGCCATTTTTTGGGGTCCAAACGATATTTTACGCCTAGAGCTCTTTTGGAGCTTCACGAAAAGTGGTTGGTGGCAGCATACGGCCTCACGGTCTTCCAGCTACGCATTTTGGAAGTTTCAGATAGAAATACAGAAAAAAATTAACAAAAAAAGGGGTGCAACACGAGGACTTCCCGGGAGGTCACCCATCCTAGTACTACTCTCGCCCAAGCACGCTTACTGCGGAGTTCTGATGGGATCCGGTGCATTAGTGCTGGTATGATCGCACCCGTTTGTTTATGACGCGCAAACGCATATATGCCTTTCCGAGAGGATCTTGAACGTTTATTCGGCGGCGTAGGCCCCACTTGATGCTTAGGCCCGATCCGGAGTCCTAAGTGACCCTTATGTGAGAGGGAGGATGGATGCATCCAAAAAACACTATGCATAGCACTTTCGATTCATTGATTTTGTGTCCGCACCAGAAAACGGCCCGGAAAAGCGTCCAAACGCCATTTTTTGGGGTCCAAACGATATTTTACGCCTAGAGCTCTTTTGGAGCTTCACGAAAAGTGGTTGGTGGCAGCATACGGCCTCACGGTCTTCCAGCTACGCATTTTGGAAGTTTCAGATAGAAATACAGAAAAAAATTAACAAAAAAAGGGGTGCAACACGAGGACTTCCCGGGAGGTCACCCATCCTAGTACTACTCTCGCCCAAGCACGCTTACTGCGGAGTTCTGATGGGATCCGGTGCATTAGTGCTGGTATGATCGCACCCGTTTGTTTATGACGCGCAAACGCATATATGCCTTTCCGAGAGGATCTTGAACGTTTATTCGGCGGCGTAGGCCCCACTTGATGCTTAGGCCCGAACCGGAGTCCTAAGTGACCCTTATGTGGAGAGGGTTAGAAGGCAATACCTGAGATGGAGACAGAAGAGAGACATTCGTCGGTGGAGGTGGCGGAGGGTGAGGGACCGAGCAGGGAGGCACTTGTTCTGGTGAAGGCAGACGAATCACACTCAGCGAAGTGGTGACCGATGTATCAACAACAGGAGGAGCTTCCATCGATGATGCGCTTGTACAAAAAGGGAACGTGAGCTCGTCAAACTGAACGTGTCGAGAGACATAGACTCGTTCAGTTTCGGGATCAAGACATAAGTATCCACTCTGTGTGAGAGAATACCCAACAAACACGCAAGGTTTAGAGCGAGCGTCAAGCTTGTGCGCCGTGTATGGACGCAACCAGGGAAAACATAGACAACCAAAGACCCGGAGCTTCCCATAGTTTGGCAACGTCCCAAATAAGCGATGATACGGTGAGTCATTGTTCAAGACCGGTGTGGGCAGTCTATTGATCAAGTAGACAGCAGCAGCAAAGGCATATGGCCAATAGTGCTTCAGTAATGATGCCTCGGTCATGAGAGTGAGGCCGGTTTCCACCACATGACGATGTTTACGCTCGGAGAGTCCATTGTGTTCCGGAGTGTGCGGCGGTGTAGTGAGATGTGAGATGCCGTGAGTTGCAAGAAAACTCCGTAACGCAATGAACTCTCCACCATTATCCGAGTAGAGTGTGTCAATTCGAGACTTGAAATGGTTTTCAACAAGGGCTTTAAAGGCAATGAAGGTTTCTTTTACTTGGGATTTGTGTTTGAGAGGATATAGCCAAGAATATCTAGTATAGTGATCAACAAGAATGAGGTAATATTTGTAGTTGTCAATGGAGGTAATGGGAGACGTCCAAACATCAGTAAACAAGTAATGTAATGGACGAGAGGAGACAATGGATGAAACAGAAAAAGGTAACTTATGGCTCTTATTGATGTGGCAATTCGAACAAAATAAAGTTTTGGACGGAGGAAGAAGAAGAAACAGGTAAAGAAAACTTGGAAATTATAGAGTTTAGGATAGGTGGAGATGGGTGACCAAGTCTCGAATGCCACGACGCTAACGTACTCTTAGTGGAGGAGGTAAGCATTGCCATAGCTTGTGGAGACGACACCAGCCACTCATAGAGTTCGTCCTTAGTTCTGCCTTGTAGAAGAAGTGCCCCCGTGCTGAGATCCTTCACCTGAAAGTGAGCAGGGAAGAATGTAACGGACACTTGATTAGTGTTACATAAGCGATAAACAGAAATCAAGTTCTTATGAATGTCAGGAACACAAAGAACTTTATGTAACAGCAGATCTTTAGATAAAGAGGGTAAGTGAGTAGAACCGGTATGAGAGATGGCTAAAGGAGAGCCATCACCAATTAAAACATCATCACTGCCCGTGTACGGTTGATGCAGCGAGAGATTGTTGAGACGTGATGTGGTGGGTTGCACCACTGTCAAGAAGCCAGTTACTTGCGATGTACGGAGACCCGACCGCGAGATTGGCACGAGGCTGTGACTGCCACGGTGTGAGTGGAGGATGTGGTTGCGGGGATGATTGTGAAGTCATCGCAGCGAGTTGGGGACATCTCCGCGCGCTATGTCCCTGAACACTACAGATTTGGCAACGACCTAGGTATGGACGACCAACGTTCTGGTGGGGACGAGGAGCAGACGGTGGAGATGGCCACACCACATCACTGTTGGCGTGTGAATGATTGTTGCGGTTCTGGTTGCGATTGTTGCGGTTGTAGTTGTTGTTGGAAGAGGCGGAGGAGGAGCGTTGTTGAGCGACGTTCGCAGAAGCAGGAAACGACGGAGTGAGACCACTAGACAGCAACTTGGCTTCATGGTTGAGGAGTCATTCATGAAGCTCTATGATGGACGGAGGAGCATCACGCCCTTCAACTTGATCAACAATCGGTTTGTACTCGTCTGGAAGGCCTTCAAGGATCAAGTCGATTTGATCCTCATGATCCATCGGCTTTCCAAGGATAGCGAGTTGGACGAGACGAGTGGTGGCTCCACGAAGAAATTCATCAACACTCTTGTTACCCTTCGTCCATTGCTTGAGTTGAGTTTTCAATTGCTTGATATGGCCGCGACTTGGCTTAGCGTAGGTGGAAGAGAGAGTCTCCCAGATCTCAGAGGCAGTGGTGGCACGTGACACAACAGGCTGTAGAGGCGTTGTAATCGCACCGATAAGACCACTGTAGATTAACCGATCTTGACGTTTCCAAAGGAGAAACAACGGGTTCTCGGAGACGACATCAACAGCGATGACAGTTGGAGGAGGAGCTGGTTTGGATCCATCTAGATGGCCAGCAAGGCCATAGCCATCGAGAAGGGAGTGAACTTGAAGGCTCCACATCAAGTAGTTGGAGGAGGAAAGCTTTGTAACATTAGCCATGTTGATATTCAATACGGTGGTGGCAGTGGTGTCGATAGCATCAGTGCCGTTGGCGGCCATGGCGGCAAGTGTGTTTGAAAAGAAAAAAAAGTTTTAGGTTTAGGTTTTCAGGAAAGCGTTATGCTCTGATACCATATAGGTTTGGAAAGTGAATAATATTATTAGGAGGCGATGTACAATATATATAGCACTACAAGGGAGACTCTAGGGATTATCTAATGACAATTAGACCCTTAATTACAACTATATACTATATCCTTTACATTTACAACAACCATTGGAGCCGCCATTGAAGCAACCTTCTTCAGCTTCTCCCATCCGATCTTCTTGATTTCTTGTTCTTCTTCTTTCTTAGCGTTTTCCAGTGAAGAATCTTCCATAGTGTGTCTTCTCTTTCCCTTTTGTTCCTAATGTTTAAAATTCCTATATAGAAAATGTGTCGAGTTCCAGCGAGTGCGATTTGCTAATAATTTACGCAGATTAATGGAGACAAGCTTACAGGAGGTCTACAGATTGGTGCATGTGGAGCTGTCGGTCAAGACCCTTTGAAGATAGTAGAATCGTCCGTTATAGAATTGTCTTGTAACAGTTCTCATATTTGCATAATAGATTAGTCTGTTCAAAAAAAAGGAAAACGTGTCCAGTCTAGTAGTGAAAACTAAATTTGTTTCTTTACCAAAAGAAAAGAAAGCTGAACTGATTTCTTAATTAAGATTTGACCTTCTATATTATAATTAAGGACGATGGTAAAGGGCTTTTAAAGCCCGAGTCCAACCATCCAACTAGTATGATATTGTCCGCTTTGGGTCCATGTATCTCTACCCTCACGGATTTGTTATTGGGCTTCTCTTCCCAAAAGGCCTCATACTAGTTAGGTTGGACACTACTTATATATTAGACACTTCTTGTCTAATATTCCGATGTGGGACTTGGATTGATATCCAACATTCTCCCCTTCAAGCCAAGGACCACATATCGTGTGGCTTCTCCACCTTCTCGTGGCCTTTCTGCGAAACTTGGCTCCCTTCTTGTGCTGCCGTAACTCCTCTACGGGTCTCTGCACAAGAATCTGGGCTTCCCCTTATCGCAATGTCTAGCTTGAGGGCTTTCTTCCCATATCTTTTTGTAATGCCAACATTCACAGGTCCACTTCTTTTGATCTAGGCTCTGATACCAATTAAAGGGCTTTTAAAGCCCGAGTCCAACCATCCAACTAGTATGATATTGTCCGCTTTGGGTCCATGTATCTCTACCCTCACGGATTTGTTATTGGGCTTCTCTTCCCAAAAGGCCTCATACTAGTTAGGTTGGACACTACTTATATATTAGACACTTCTTGTCTAATATTCCGATGTGGGACTTGGATTGATATCCAACATTCTCCCCTTCAAGCCAAGGACCACATATCTTGTGGCTTCTCCACCTTCTCGTGGCCTTTCTGCGAAACTTGGCTCCCTTCTTGTGCTGCCGTAACTCCTCTACGGGTCTCTGCACAAGAATCTGGGCTTCCCCTTATCGCAAGGTCTAGCTTGAGGGCTTTCTTCCCACATCTTTTTGTAATGTCAACATTCACAGGTCCACTTCTTTTGATCTAGGCTCTGATACCAATTAAAGGGCTTTTAAAGCCCAAGTCCAACCATCCAACTAGTATGATATTGTCCGCTTTGGGTCCATGTATCTCTACCCTCACGGATTTGTTATTGGGCTTCTCTTCCCAAAAGGCCTCATACTAGTTAGGTTGGACACTACTTATATATTAGACACTTCTTGTCTAATATTCCGATGTGGGACTTGGATTGATATCCAACAGATGGCTCAGTTGGCGAAGATTGGAATAGATCGTGCCAGTGCCCACTAGGTACCATGCGAGGCCATTGAGTTATTATTTGGTATGCCGATGAAAACTACAATTAATATTTGAGTATAATTATTTTAAATTATAATGATATTATGCTTTATGCTTTAAGCTTATTAGAAAATATGGTACGTGGAATACTCCACCAGTTACACTTAACTCTAATCTAAGGGTACTGTTAATGTTGATCATTACCAATTAAATTAAAATAGCATAAACTAGATCTACGGCACGTAGAGTGATAAACTATATTAAAAAGGAAAAGAGAGTATAATATTTCCACCATAAATCTTGGTGATCATATGAACTTTGTTTTGTCTTCAACCCTTTGCGGATGTCGCTTTGCAACTTGCGCTAAGTAACAAACTCTCAACGATTAATTTGATGCACAGTATAATTTCTATAACTTAATACTCCATATATTAATAAATTCAATAAGATAATAAATTTATCTGATACTTCCTCCGTTTCAAATTAGTTGTCGTTTTGGCAAAATGTATCTGCAAATATTTGGACGTATTTGGACGTGTTTTGCATTGCAGATACGTCTACATATTTGCAGATACATTTTGCCAAAACGACAACTAATTTGAAACGGAGGGAGTATGAAATTGGGCCGATTCAAAATTATGTGTTGATGCATTTTGTAAATTCAGAGTTAGATATATTCACTTCTAGTTATGCTGCTCTTCTACGAAGCGTGTGGACTTAACAAACTATAACTTTTGTTGTAGACTTGGACCACTTGGTATTTTTGAATTCACAAAATATATTAACCTCTTTGGGAGTAAGTTAGTTTAGATAGTGAACTTAATGGAAAGTAAATGTTTATTAGTACTGAAGATAGTTCTTCCACTAATGTAGCTCACGTCTGGATGCAAGTGCAACCTCCTGTCTCTGGTTCTAATAACCTTCTAAATTATTTGTTGCATTAATTTCCAATGATCAGTGAGGTAAATGCATATGCATATATTCAGTATATGTCGCCTTGATGGTTTGGCATAGGCTTCTTCTTTTTTTGGTTCGGCATAGTTGATTTTGGGATCAGTCGTTTGTTGTTGTTGACTTTTAAGATGAACATATCCCAGGTTTACGACAACATCAAAAACCTGAAGAGCAAGAATTTCTAGAAAGATGAGATATGTTTCAATTACTTCCGTGTGTTTGCAAAATATTGTGAGTTTTACAGAGCTGAACTCCGAGCATGCATGTACACCGAGTCATGCATCCATTCACTAAGTGTTAGCTTTGAAGTATTCACACGCTTTCGCAAACAAAGCATGAGGCTTTGACATAAGACAAATTAGGATGTTCATATCGCCATGACATGTGCTGTGTCATGTCCTCTAGTAGGTAGCTTTTCTTTGATCTTTCTCGAATAATTTCATATCAAGCATGCAGTAATTATTCTGCAGCACTACACATCTATTACACAAAGATGAAAGCAAGGTTCTTAAGATATGTCTGGGCATTACATTTATTCAAACACAGGGACAATGCAGAGGAACCAAACAATTAGGGTTTATGTAAAACTAGGTAATATGTTTCAATAAGAAGAAGAGCAACAAACGGGACACATTAGTGGATTTGGCATCAGCAGTAGTCTCTTACCACAACAAATTCCTCATCTTGTGGATGAAAACATCGACAACGTAAAACCAGAATCTGTTCCAAGGAGAATCAAAACAGAGAGATGCGAATAGTCCAAGAAGTATTGTCACATAGGCTGCAGCAAAACTCCAGTAGAAAGATACCATGTCCATTGGGGATTCATCATCTTCCACTCCACTATCTGGTTCTTGAAAGTTACTGCTGCCGCAACTTATGTTGATTTGTTGTCCACAGAGAAGAGGATTACCTAAGTAGCTTTGCGTATCGAAGGTGTTAAACTGCTTACCCTGTGGAATGGTTCCTGATACGTTGTTGTATGAGATATTGAAGACAGAGAGGCTGCTCAGATTTGTTAGTCCTGACGGGATCTGGCCTTGCAGTCTGTTGAAAGAAAGATCAAGGCTTTCCACATTCTTCAGACGTGAAAAGCTTTCTGGTATCACTCCTGATAACTTGTTGTGAGAAAGATTGAGAGCTCGTAGCTCCAAAAGACTTCCAAGCTCTACTGGGATATCACCACTCAACTCATTTTCTGAGAGATCTATTCCAAAGAACAACTGGAGATTTCCACTCACGTAAGTATCGTATCGGTGTTTTGTTGTAAATTCAACTGGAATTTGGGTGTTTGACCTATATTCCATAGTAAACGGTTCTAGCTCAATGAGAGATTTGAAATATATACCATTAGACTGATCCCTTAGAGTGAAGTCTTTTGGCATAGATAAAGATAAACCACCAAACTCAGTACCACGGCCGTAATCTAAATAAAAAATTGTATCCTCTTTCCCCAAACCAAATATTGTATTGATGAGGCATGAAGGTATGGATCCACTCAATCTGTTGTTTGAAAGATCAATAAGTTGGATGTTACTTAGGCCACACAACTGGCTACGAATACCGCCTGTTAAATTATTCCCCCGGAGAAGAAGAGTATGGGTGTGTTGGTTCTTGGTGAACTCCGGAATGTTTCCGGACAATCTGTTATTTCTCAGATCAAGTACAGTGACATACTTTAGCAATGTGTCTGGAATAACACCTGATAGCTTATTGTCTTGCAGGAATAATGCTACCAATAATGCTTCCGTACGCACAGAAGTCGCATTGACAAATGGAGGTATGCCCCCAGATAAACTGTTTGCAGAGAGGTCCAGTAGCTGAAGATAAGTATTGTTGAATAATGAAATAGGTATCTCACCTTCCAACGAGTTGTTTGCAACCAATAGTGTGCTTATAGATAGTTCCCCAATCCAGCTTGGAATGACACCTGTGAGACTGTTGTTCGAAATATCAAGCAATGTCATTGATCTTAAGCTTCGCAAACCTTTTCCAATCTTTCCTGTAAACTGATTGTTATCCATAGCCAGCTCCAGCATAGCAGGGAAGTTGGCTGATTCCGGAAAAAACTCTCCACTTAGTTTGTTATGTGAAAGCGTTAAGATTTTCATAGAAGAACAACCTTTCACAACACTTTTAGGTAGCTTCCCGATGAAGCTGTTGTGTGATATATCCAGATATTGAAGCCACTCCATGTTACCCAAAGATGATGGCAAATTTCCTTGAAAATCGTTATTAGCTATCTTCATATACTGCAAATATGGAAGTATCCACCCAATGTTCTCAGGAAGCAGATGCCTGAATTCATTAGCTGACACATCCAAGAAACGCAGATTATGAGCAGATTTTGGTAGCTGAAAGCTTGCTAGTGAATTACTCTGTAGAAACAAAACTTCAAGTTTCTTATTGTTTGCCAACAGCCAGTGAGGAAAAATTCCAGAAATATTATTGTCAGAAAGATCAATGTTCCACAAATCCTTCTCGTATTGAAGGAAATAAGGAACCTTTACCAAGTTGCAAGATGGTAGTTCAATAACAGTCAGTTGAAATTTTGGCTTCCAAGAACTTTCAGACTCTACATGAAGTGATTTGGATTTTGAGCTAAGTTTGAAAACCGTAAGCTCTGTGAGGTTGGCAAGCGAAGCAAGTGAGAAGAAGCCTTCGAAGTTGTTATCAGATAAAGATAAATACTCGAGGGATTCAAGATTACCGAGAGCAGATGGCACATTCCCGGTCAATTGGTTTGATGAGAGATCAAGAACTCTAAGTCCACTCAAGCCAGTTAAGCATAAGGGAAACTGACCTACTAGTTTGTTTCGACTAAGATCAAGATCTTGCATATTATTCATTTCGCAAACCCCTACAAGAATCAAATACAAATTATTTATACACATGATCAAACGTTAAATCACCATCAGTTTATATGTTTTAATGATTATACACATGATCTTTCATTTAAAATTTAAATGAAATTAGACTTGCCTTGTAGTTCCATTGGGTCAGAAAATCCATTGCTACTTAGATCCAGAGCTTTCAGCTTCCTGAGGGCAGATAACTCTGCCGCAGGACAAAGCGAGCACAAAGATTAAAAAATGGCTTTGCTGTTATTGAATTAAGTATCTAAAATTTCGGAGCTACCTTGTACTGGTATGGAGCCATTGAATAAGTTAAAACTCAGGTCCAACAGTTCCAAGTTTGTTAAATCTTTAAGTTCTGAAAAGAAATTCAACAAATACAAGACTTCAAATTATAACAATAATTATAACAGTAATTATAACTATTGAATCACTTAATCTCAATAATAAGGTAATTCTATGTTTCCGCTTAGACTGTTATAAATGGGAAAAAGAAACTTACCTTTAGAAGGAAAATTGCCATCCAACAAGTTTCCTCGAAGATAAAGAGTTGTAAGTGATGTAACGACATTAAGAAAAGGAAAGATGCTGTTATTGAATATATTCCCAGAGAAATCTAGAATCTCGAGGTTTGGTAACCTCTCTAGGCTTCTATAACCTGCATAACGAGAAACTTGGTAAAAATATAGTAATGATAACACACTAGTAAAGAACCTGCACATTTGTGCGGTGTGATGTTGCAGTTTGAGCGGTGTGACGTTGCGGTTTAGTGAAGAAAATATAATACCTTAATCACGAAAAAATCAATCTCAGAATATACCAGTTCATGAAATTCTATCAATAATTTTTATCTTAAGGGAACAAAATGGGTATTTATACTACTAAAATTGAAGTATTTGTGGTTTTTCATGAAACCTCGGAAAAATCAACAAAACCCGTTAAAAATCATTCTGGTTTTTATATCTGTAAATCCAAATCACCTAAAATCTGAAACTCGTTTAAATTTTAAAAAGTTTTTAAAAACTCAAAATCCTGAAAAAAAACCTGGAAAAGTTCGTACCGAACCCGAACCAAAAAGTTTAGAAAATGGAACGTTTTTATACCTCTAAATATGAAAACCCAAAAACAAAAAAAAACTGACCCAAAACCAATGCGAAACCCAAACTGATTTTTTTTTTTTAAACAAATTTTTTTTATATTTCTGAAAATCCTAAAAATCTTCCAAAAAATTCAAAAAAATCCAGAAAAAAAATTTGAACTGAACCCAGAAAAACATAAACCGAACCTAAACCAAAATATAGAAAAACCGTCTAGTTACATTTGTTGAAAATTGAAACATAATGATGAAGTTTATTTTGATATCATCTTGTTGTTTCTCTTGTGTTTTCTACTGAAAAAAAAAAGTTGTGTAATAAATCACTATCACTATATATTTAAAAAAGTTTTTACAAATGAAAAACACAAACAAAGACACGTGTTCTCCTTTTCTCCAGCTTAGAAACCTCTTCACTTCTCCTTCTCGTTTCTCCACCAAGAAAACATTTACTTTACTTTCTTGCTCTAATTGAGTTTATACATATATTTTGATCCTATCTTCTCCATCAACCCATCTCTACATATACTTTGATCCTTTGAGTAACAGAACAATCTTGCCTTCTTTCAAGTGTATCATCTTCTTCTTCGTTTTTCTTCTCCAGAAAAACCAATCAATATGGCTAAGGAACTTGCGTCCAAGGCTCATGAGACTTTCGACTTTCGTAGACGACGACTTCGATATTGATGGGGACTTGTACTCAAAAGCCATTGAATTGGATCCTAATTGTGCCGATTGTGCTCAAGCTAACATCAAACTCCAAAACTTCTTCCTTCTGTAATAAAAAACGATACTTTGTTGAAGAACATAAATCTTCGTCATTGAGCTTCTGGGTTGTCATGTCCTGGGTTTCTTGTTTCGTTTTTCTGTATGGAGATTCTGCAAATTGACATTTTAATAGCATGTGTTTAGTAGATTCAGTTTTCTGTTCTGTTCAACCCTTCTGGCGACTCTTGAAATCGGACTCCACCTGGTTTGGGAAAGCCAAGGTAATTGTCTTTACCTCATCCTCAGTCTCTCTTCCGAAACAATTTTGATAATTTCTTCTCCATCATCCTATTCTTGAGGTCTTTTTTGATTGCCGTGGAAAATTTGTTTCGGCTTATGGTTCATTGATCATTTGACTCACACTTATATAGTAGTAGGTATGTAGGGTTTCTCATTCGGTTTATTGCTCTTTCACAATTGGAAAATTTCCAAATATTATTGGATCATATTTCTTAAGTATCAAGGCTCTTTTGATTTGATATTATCGTTTTTATGCTTTCTAGTTTATGGAATTGAAGTGATTAAGACGTGAAATATATTCCGATTTTATTGCCTTTTTTTTTGAACGACCCGATTTTATTGCCTAAATTGTTATATTTCTATTAAACTTGTTTGATTCCATTTAATTGTTTCCAAGATTTGGTGTTATTCATAATATTAGTTTCGGTTTCATTTAACAAATTTATGGCATTATCTTCTTTTTTGGAAATATGATCGATATACTTTATCAAAAAAGAAATATGATCGATATATTAACTTTTTAAGGAGACGAACCGATTTACAAAAAGAATGGTTTCGGTTTGACAGAACCGTTAATCAGATTCTCATCTCAACATATGGTTTAATTTAAGTGAACAAAGATCCGCGTCCTATTCAGTGAGTTAATGGGTGGGTTATTCGCGATTTAATGCTGTTTGGGTGGGTTATTCGCGAGTCACCGAGTTAACTCAGCCGAGTTGACTGTTGTTTTTACTAAATTACCCCTCCTTAGACCTGTTGCCAAACACTTTTTCTTCATAAAGGGATTGGTTTTTTGGTCCAAAAATTGTCAATGTACTTCTCAATTAATAATAAAGAGATACTATGAAATATCAATCATCTATTTGATTTTCATGTGAGGAAAATGCAAGTGACCGTTTCATGTGACTGCACCACGCAAAATGGCACACAGAGATGAGCAAGTCAAATGCGGAAACAGAGAAAACTCAAGCACCATCCCTAATATATTAAAAAGAAAAATATTTTAAAAGTAATATTTAGTTAATGTGTTATTAATAAAAATGTTATCCTAGATAGCTTCTTATATTATTTGTGAAATAATGAATAGTTTACTAGAATAATTACAAACATTGACATTTTATTAGAGAATCAAATATATATTATTAAATTAATCATATATGTAAGTATTCATAAAAAAATTATCATTTTATTTCCTTAATTAGCAATTACGAAACTATTAAATAAAGAAGACATGAGATTAAATTTAATTTTATCATAATAATTTCTTTTATTTTTTCATGAATTTAACAATGAATTAAGATTTATTGAAAGTTCGTTGATGAAGAACCTCTAACACAGGGAAAATATATAATAAGGTTCCAATGCAAAACAAGATAATTAACCTCACAACAACAAAAAAAAGGTAAATGCCACTTGCGCTGAAAATTTCAGACTTCGAACCTCTTCAAAGGGATGCAACAAAGAAAGATTTAGGAATGAGCTCCGTGTGAAGTTCAAATCTTCAAGAACAATCTCAGTCACCCGTCCGCTTGTACGGTTGCACTTAAGCCCCTCCCATCGGCAGCAATTGCTCTTTGTTTTATTAGTCCAAGTAGGGAGAAAATAGTCTATTTCCCATACTTGACTGTTTGAGAATAGGTATTGCTTGAGCTCGAACAAAGCATTCCTTTCTTTCTGAATACAGCTTCTGTATCCATGTAGCTGCCCCAACAATAATATCACCCATATCAAATAATTTCCTAAGAAAAACTTCCTCTCCATTGCAAATAAGATAATACTAAAATAAAATCCAAAAAAGAAGGTGGATTATCTATAAATTCAACAATAAATAAGTGTGTTGTATATTTAGATAAGTCGAAGTATCTCTGGTAATGAACACACTGAAAAGTCATGTGACATGGATAGAGTGATCGCTGTCGTTTACTTTGAAAAGTATGGTTAGACAAGTCAATGTTGTCTTTTGTAGAAAAATGCTCATAACTGTGCAAAGTCAGGTGGAGGTCTCTGTAGTAATTAATGAGATAAGATAAGTAAGGAAATTACGTAAAAATAGATATTGCTAGTGAAATTGTAAGGGCCTTCATGAAGAATAAGAATTGTCTGTTGGAATTAGGGATGATCGTTGATGATGACAGTGAAACCTTTTAAGTTGTAACGTTTTGAGATAAGAACTCTTTCACTATCTACAAAACTCAAGACAATGTTGTAGGAACATTTATTTTCGCAAGTAAATGATATTTTGGTGATCCTTTCTTTTTTCATGCTTACGATGATTTTATAGAGTAAGAAGTTCCCGATCTAATCGCGTTCACACATTTTTTTTTATCCTATATAGAGGCTGTTTAAAATAAAATGATACTAGTAGAGTACCCGCACGTTTGTGCGGTGTGACGTTGTTGTTTTGTGTAGAAAATTTAAACCCTAAATCCGAACCCGACAAAAAACCCTAATCAAAAAATTTAAAAACCCAAACTTTTTTAATAGGTCTAAACATGAAAATCCGAAATCAAAAAAATCCCGAAAACCCTGACTGAACAAAAAAAATCTGGAAACTTTTTCACCCGGAACCCGACCCCAATACCTAATCAAAATTTTAAAATACTCAATTTTTTTAATATATCTAAACCCGAAAACCAGAAATCTAAAAAATCCGGAAAACCCTAAACTGAAAAAAAAATTGAACCTAACCCGAACAGAAATTTTCAAAGAAACCCGAACAATTTCTATATCTCTATATATATCTCTATAAAATTATGTCTCAGATTTTCACCCAAACCCGAACTTGTCTATAAAAACCCGAAAATCCAAAAAGCATATTCTATTGATTTGGAATTATCGTTAGATTATGTTAAGTTTTTTTTTTTGCAGATTTTTAAGAGATGGAAAACGGAAGTTTTCTAAACCATCGGTTTATTTTAAGTTATTATTCTTGTATCCAAACAATTTTTTCCATTTATTCTTCTATCCAAATAGATTTTTCTCTTATTCTTATATCCAAACAACTTTTGTTTCCATTTATTCTTCTATCCAAATAGATGTTTCTCTAATTCTTGTATCCAAACATTAGAATGTACTTCTCAATTAATAATATAAAGATTAATTATAATTAATGATTTGAATGAGGATGATTAAACGAAAGTCGACTTGATTGCCAGTAATGTTGCTGAAAATCGTGGAACCAGATTGCCAACAAAGACTCCGGAAAGCGTCAAGACATCTGTTGAGGAAGGCCTGTTTTGCTCGAATAATCAGTTTGATCTTCTTGACGAGCAGAGCTTGAAAATGGTTCATACTACATCGAGCTATAATGCATGATGCAAGAATATTTTGTTGGACATGATATAACTATATAAGCTTTGAAGCCTGTTAATTTCCTTCAGTGAAACAAGCATGAAGCATCCAAAGGTATAATTACATATTATGTCAGCAAAACTAGATAAACGAAATCCGGACTTAAAAACACGATCGTTGTATTAATCTCAGCCATGAAACAAACTTTTAAAAAGCTAATGTTTTTAAAGATCAATTCAAGGGCTCTTTGAGATAATTGAAACAATTTGTTCATATATCTTTTGCCCCAAAGATTTATATTAAGCACGTCCTACTATATAAATTGTAACTCTAACCAGTTATATACCTTTTTCTTAAAATTAATTTACGTACATCTCTTGATAATAACCACAATAACTAGTAACTTCAACGATCATGGCATGAACCTTTTGAGCTCTTAAATCCCACCCGCTATTTAGCTTTATAGGTATGATGACTAATGAAGTTTGATCACCAAGATACAATTCAGTATAGAAACTTAGACAATATATAAATTATACTTTAGAACATATGAATTATTATAATCTGCAAGTTTAGTTTCTCTTGACAAAAACATATTTAGGGCTAATAAGTGAATTCTGTATAGTTTTTAACCATATATATATATATAATGTGTGAAAGAAGATAACGGAAGGCAAATAACGGGTGATGACAGAAGGCTAGAGAGCACAAAGGAGTAAGATGCAAATAAGCTGCTCCGAATTGCAACTCATCATCTGTGCTCTCTATCTTCTGTCAACACTATGATGCCTTTTAAACAATTAATGATGGAATTTTGGTTTCTGATCAAACAAAATACTGAAACCAAAAAAAAAAAAAAAAAAATCTTTAGTGGATATCAAGATCTTGATGGGAAAAAAACTACCAAGTTTGATGATCATTGTAGTTACTACACAACTTGTTTTTCTTTTAAGGAGAACTAGATGATTTAGATTTTAGATGTATATATATATATGGATATTGAGAATCACCAAAGACTTTGTTGATGAGATGATGATGAGAAAATTTCTTGAAGCCACTATTTATAGACGGATAGAGAGCAGCGTGCATGGTGACCTCTGCTCTCGAATTGCATTGATCTTTTTGTTTCAATAAGTTTGGAATAATTGTGTAATTGATTGGGTTCCTTTTGTATATACAGGTTTTTTAAATCAATTTTTGTTGGCAAAAGGAAAATATTCTTAGTCAACTTTTTGGAGCTATCTACCTATTATGCAAGATCAATTTTACCTCTTTGGGATTAAAAATAAAAATAAAAAAGAGAGTCAGAACTAAATGTATATAGATAATTAAATTCTTTATCTTAAGTGTGACGACACACTCACTAAAAATCAATATCAAAGGATACGGTCAAAAGAAATAAAACTAAAGTACTTCGTAATGAGTAAATATAAAAATATTTCTTAATGGATTAAGCGATTTGATATATAAACAAAATAAAAACGATTTGATCTGATTTTGGTGAAGAGTAAATATTTCAAAGTGACAACTTTGAAAACTTTTAATGTAAAGTAAAGATGAGTAATAAAGTTATTCAAAAAAAAAGATAATAGTATAAATATGTGGCTAGGGTATTTGTAAATTGTAATGCCAAAGGAAAAACAAGAAAACAAAGATATGGAGAAGTAGAAGAATGAGATGATCAAATCTTGATTTAAAGATACCCACCCAAATTGGAATAAAGACATGAAGCCCAATCACTCATTTTTATATTCTTCGATACCTCCTTTTGGCAACATTTTTCTCAAATTCCCTGCTATGTCAAATCCCTTTGAGACCATCAATCAATTGACAAGGTAATGAAAATGCTATTTTATCAGTACAGAAATACCATTTGGCTAGGACTTTATATACATATATATTTGATAGTAAATACAAATATAGTCCATACTCCATACACCTGACTTTTTTTTTTTTTGAAACACAATACATATATACACCTGACTTGTGTGGAACGATCATCAGCGATGCCTATCTGATTTGTA
>CACVBM020001582.1:0-30245 GCA_902728155.2 Microthlaspi erraticum
TCAACCACTATCCATGGTGTGTTTGATTTTATGTGATTATCATCATGTAAATGAGTTGATAATCACTTGAACAAGCCCACTAAGAGCTTTAGCATGCCTGTCTCACGAAAGTGACAGTTCATGGGTGCTAAAGGGTGAGTTTGAACAAAGTTTCTATAACCTTCAAGGATTGATTTCACTGGCTGACCCCCTTGATTGATGATTTTCACCTTGGGAAAGGGTTAATCAGCCTTTAGAAGTTTAAAACCAAGAGATTAGCTTGAGTACAAGCTGTTTAAGAGCATCATTGATTAAGTATAACCTTCTCCTAGTTGCAAAACCCCATATTTAAGCCTAATCATTATCATTCTAGTCTAAAAACCGCATCTTTATTTCTTAGCATTTGCATTTGCTATGTTTCCCCTGTTTTTACTCTGTTTTAAGCCTAGCTCGATCGAGTTCATTTCCTCTCTGTTTTTGTACCAACTCGATCGAGCCCATCTGCATTCGCTTATCTCTGTCTAGTTTCTTGCATTCACTGCTTTGTTTAGATTCACATTTACTGTTTACTTGCATTTCATTTCATTAGGTTACATCCATCACCTTTAAATCATTTGGCTTGACTTCCAAGCATTTACATAATCTTATAGAGCAACAATCATTTCCCATTATGGATTGATAACCTCTTGTACTACATTGACATGATGCTGCATAGAGGAATTGCATAACTTTAATCTGACATGTCTTTCATTTATCATAGTTATCCACCTTATCTCATTCCATATCATCACCCACAGGAAAATCCTCTCATCAATTTGGCGCCCTTGCCATTTGGGATTTGTTTTGTTGCATTTAAGATTCCAATTTGCTTGAACGATCAAGTATTATACCACATCTCTTGTTGCTTGTTCTATCTGCTGGGTTTTTGACTTTTTCTTTTCAGGTGTATGCGAACTCGATCGAGCTCTTCCACAGAGGACTTGGTCGAGTTAGATATCAACATTGGAAAAAAAAAACAGAGAAAGAAGAACCAAAGACATCAGGCCGAGCAAGAGGTGACAGTTACTGATAGAACGGATGTGCCACAGGGTAATGGAATCCCTCCTAACAATAGGAATGGTCAAGCTAGGTAGAGCCGACCTATTGGGCTTGGAGATGCCCCAAATACACACCACCAAAGGCAAGGGATTGTGCCTCCACCCGTCTAGAACCACAACTTCAAAATCAAGATGGGAATGATCAATCTAGTGCAGAACAAGATGTTTCATGGATTGTCGTGTGAAGATCCCATTGATCACTTGAGTGAGTTTAATAGGCTGTGTGATTTGACAAAGATCAATTATGTCTCTGAATATGCTATTAAGCTGCGCCTCTTTCCACTATCTCTTGGTGAGAAGGCCCATCAATGGAAGAAGAGTTTACCCCACTACTTGGGATGATTGCAAGAAGGCATTTCTTGCCAAGTTCTTCTCTACTGATCGCACTGCTAAGATGAGGAGTTAGATTTTTGGTTTCACACAGAAGAATAATGAGACATTTGCTGAAGCTTGGGAGAGATTCAAAGGCTATACAAGTCAGTGCCCTCATCATGGCTTCAACAATGAGTCATTGCTTTCCACTCTATACAGAGGAGTTTTTCCTAGATACAGAGAGATGCTGGACACATCTAGTAATGGAAACTTCCTCAATCAAGATGTGGATGATGGATGGCAGCTTGTAGAGAACATTGCTAACTCAAATGGGAGTTATGGGGAAGAGTATGATCGTACTAATCGGAGCTCGATCGAGTCAGAGGAGAAATTGAGAAAGGATATGAAAGTGCTCAATGACAAGTTAGACAAGCTGATCTTGGCGCAATCCCCACTGACAAAGGTGAACTTTATTTCCGGTGAAGAGTTAGTACAAGTCCAAGAAGGGGAGGAGAATCAGATTGAAGATGTTTGCTACATTCAGAATGGCCAAGGAGGATATCAGAAAGGTTATTACACCTATAAGACTCATCCCAACTTTTCTTATAGGAACACTGATGTTGCTAGTCCTCAAGATCAAGTTTACCCTTCCCAGCACCAGCCTGCATCGAGTCAGTTTCCACAGTTTGGTTATGGTCATAAAGGAAACTTCTAGGGATACCAAACAAGTTTTCAAAGGCAACCACAGAGTGTACCACATAGCTTCGCCCCTTTACCACCTCAACCTACTGCTGGTCGGGAACTGGACATGAAAGCAATCTTACAACAACTTCTACAAGGACAGGCCAAAGGAGCGATTGATATGAGTACCAAGCTAGCTGAGATAAACACTAAGATTGAGTCACCGCATTCAAGAGTTTAGACAATTGAATCATCTAGTGCCCCTTTTACTTCATCACAAAAGGAGTATGTCCATGCAGTGATGTTAAGAAGTGGTAGACTACTCCTTAACAGAGATGGTTCAACTCAAATCGCTGTGGACATCGATGATAAGGAAGGGGAGGATTTGGTTGAGATGGAGAAAATCCCTGCACCCAACTCGATCAAGCCAGAGCCAAACAATTAAACTGAACTCGATCAAGCCCCTGAACGTGAACAAGTTCAGACTGAGCTCGATCAAGCGACTAACCAGCCGAGAAAGCCAATCCTAGTTCGCCTCCTAAGCCTTCCAGCAAGAAGAAGGACACTCCATTTGTGCCACCAGCTTACAAACCTCCTTTGCCTTTCCCATGAAGGTTAAAAAAACAGCTAATGGAAAAGCACAAGGCTAAGTTTGATAAACTCATGAAGGAGATTGACCTGAAGCTGCCTTTTATTGATGCATTAATGCTCATCCCTCCTTACCAGAAGTTCCTGAAAGATGCTATATCTTCGCCTTAGTAGTTTAAAGTTTGCACCTTTATTGCTTTTCATTCGCTTTGCTCTATTTTTACACTAACTCGACCCCCAAATCGATCGTGCTGACTTGCTCTGTTTCTACTCGATCGAGCCCTAGGTCGAGCTGCCTTACAGTTGCTTGTTTCTGGTTTAGTTCATGCATTCTTAGCTTGACTCATCCTCCTTTATCTATTTGGCTTGACTTTCTTGTGTTTGCATATTCTCATATAGTGACAACAAATCCTTATGGATTGATAACCTCTTATGCTGCATCGACTATAATGATTAAGAGGAATTGATTGACTGTGATTGCATCTGTTCACCATACCATCTCATTACCATTCACACTTGTTGCATCCATCTCATATCATATCATTATTTTCATTCCATATCACCATCAAATCCTGTCATCAATTTGGCGCCGTTGCCATTTGGGTTTGAATACAGTTGCATTTGAGTTTCCAAATCACTTGGACGATCAAGTACTATCCCACCTATGTTGTTTGTACTGCTGGGTTTTTTTACTGTTTTGCAGGTGTATGCGAACTCGATCGAGCTCATCTACTGAGGACTTGGTCGAGTTAGACATTAACATAGGCAGGAAACAAAGAAAGAAGAGCTAGAGGTGTTTGTTACAGATACTATGGCTGATCCAGAGGGTAATGGAAACCCTTTAGGTAATGGACAGGGTCGAGTAAGGCAAACTCGACCCATTGGACTTGGAGATGCCCCAAATCGCCACCAGCAAAGACAAGGGATTGTTCCTCCTCCTGTCCAGAACCACAACTTTGAGATCAAGCTGGGAATGATCAATCTTGTGCAGAACAATATGTTCCATTGGCTCTCAAGTGAAGACCCAATAGATCACCTTGATGAGTTTGATAGGTGATGATAGGATTTGTGTGTGATGTGAAATATGAAATTATATGAGGTGGAATGCAACAGTGGTAAATGAAGATGGGATGGTATGGTGCAAACACAATCACAATCAATCAATTCCCCTTAACCATCATAGTCGATGTAGTATAAGGGGTTATAATCCTAAAAGGGTGAAACGATGCTCTATGAGAATATGCAATCACAAGAAAGTCAAGCAGACAATAAAATAGGTGATAAGTGACTCTAACAACCTAAAGAAATGAAATGCAGTGCAATAAGTAATAGAAAGCAGTAAAGCAAGCAGCTCGACCAGCTCGAGGAGTGGGAACAGAGTAACCAAGCTCGGTCGAGTTGAGGGTCGAGTTAGCGTAAAAAGCGATAAAGGCAGGAACTTTAACAAGCTAATGCGAATATTAGGGTCTAAGACAGGGTCTTACAACTAGGGGAAGACTATACTTAATCAATCTTGCTCTTAAACAACTTGTATTCAAGGTATCTCTTGATATTGAGCTTCTCAATGCCTAGCTAGCCCTTTCCCAAGGTGAAAAGCTATCAATCCAAGGCAAGATCTCAGAAACAGGGGGTTAGCCAGTCAGAGTCAAGCCTTGGAGGCAGTAGGATCATTGCTCAAACTAATCCATCAACGCCTATGACTCCATTTCGAGAGCAAGGTTTATTGGAGCTCTTAGTGGACCTTTTCAAGCGATTTCCCTCACTAAGAGCTCCAATAAACCTTGCTCTCGAAATGGAGATCATAGGCGTTAGATGGATTAGTTTGAGCAATGATCCTACTGCCTCCAAGGCTTGACTCTGACTGGCTAACCCCCTGTTTCTAAGATCTTGCCTTGGATTGATAGTTTTCACCTTGGGAAAGGGCTAGCTAGGCATTGAGAAGCTCAATATCAAGAGATACCTTAATACAAGTTGTTTAAGAGCAAGATTGATTAAGTATAGTCTTCCCCTAGTTGTAAGACCCTGTCGTAGACCCTAATATTCGCATTAGCTTGTTAAAGTTCCTGCCTTTATCGCTTTTTACGCTAACTCGACCCTCAACTCGACCGAGCTTTGGTCGAGCTGCTTGCTTTACTGCTTTCTATTACTTATTGCACTGCATTTCATTTCTTTAGGTTGTTAGAGTCACTTATCACCTATTTTATTGTCTGCTTGACTTTCTTGTGATTGCATATTCTCATAGAGCATCGTTTCACCCTTTTAGATTAATAACCCCTTATACTACATCGACTATGATGGTTAAGGGGAATTGATTGATTGTGATTGTGTTTGCACCATACCATCCCATCTTCATTTACCACTGTTGCATTCCACCTCATATAATTTCATATTTCACATCACACACAAATCCTATCATCACCTATCAAACTCATCAAGGTGATCTATTGGGTCTTCACTTGAGAGCCAATGGAACATATTGTTCTGCACAAGATTGATCATTCCCAGCTTGATCTCAAAGTTGTGGTTCTGGACAGGAGGAGGAACAATCCCTTGTCTTTGCTGGTGGCGATTTGGGGCATCTCCAAGTCCAATGGGTCGAGTTTGCCTTACTCGACCCTGTCCATTACCTAAAGGGTTTCCATTACCCTCTGGATCAGCCATAGTATCTGTAACAAACACCTCTAGCTCTTCTTTCTTTGTTTCCTGCCTATGTTAATGTCTAACTCGACCAAGTCCTCAGTAGATGAGCTCGATCGAGTTCGCATACACCTGCAAAACAGTAAAAAAACCCAGCAGTACAAACAACATAGGTGGGATAGTACTTGATCGTCCAAGTGATTTGGAAACTCAAATGCAACTGTATTCAAACCCAAATGGCAACGGCGCCAAATTGATGACAGGATTTGATGGTGATATGGAATGAAAATAATGATATGATATGAGATGGATGCAACAAGTGTGAATGGTAATGAGATGGTATGGTGAACAGATGCAATCACAGTCAATCAATTCCTCTTAATCATTATAGTCGATGCAGCATAAGAGGTTATCAATCCATAAGGATTTGTTGTCACTATATGAGAATATGCAAACACAAGAAAGTCAAGCCAAATAGATAAAGGAGGATGAGTCAAGCTAAGAATGCATGAACTAAACCAGAAACAAGCAACTGTAAGGCAGCTCGACCTAGGGCTCGATCGAGTAGAAACAGAGCAAGTCAGCACGATCGATTTGGGGGTCGAGTTAGTGTAAAAATAGAGCAAAGCGAATGAAAAGCAATAAAGGTGCAAACTTTAAACTACTAAGGCGAAGATATAGCATCTTTCAGGAACTTCTGGTAAGGAGGGATGAGCATTAATGCATCAATAAAAGGCAGCTTCAGGTCAATCTCCTTCATGAGTTTATCAAACTTAGCCTTGTGCTTTTCCATTAGCTGTTTTTTTAACCTTCATGGGAAAGGCAAAGGAGGTTTGTAAGCTGGTGGCACAAATGGAGTGTCCTTCTTCTTGCTGGAAGGCTTAGGAGGCGAACTAGGATTGGCTTTCTCGGCTGGTTAGTCGCTTGATCGAGCTCAGTCTGAACTTGTTCACGTTCAGGGGCTTGATCGAGTTCAGTTTAATTGTTTGGCTCTGGCTTGATCGAGTTGGGTGCAGGGATTTTCTCCATCTCAACCAAATCCTCCCCTTCCTTATCATCGATGTCCACAGCGATTTGAGTTGAACCATCTCTGTTAAGGAGTAGTCTACCACTTCTTAACATCACTGCATGGACATACTCCTTTTGTGATGAAGTAAAAGGGGCACTAGATGATTCAATTGTCTAAACTCTTGAATGCGGTGACTCAATCTTAGTGTTTATCTCAGCTAGCTTGGTACTCATATCAATCGCTCCTTTGGCCTGTCCTTGTAGAAGTTGTTGTAAGATTGCTTTCATGTCCAGTTCCCGACCAGCAGTAGGTTGAGGTGGTAAAGGGGCGAAGCTATGTGGTACACTCTGTGGTTGCCTTTGAAAACTTGTTTGGTATCCCTAGAAGTTTCCTTTATGACCATAACCAAACTGTGGAAACTGACTCGATGCAGGCTGGTGCTGGGAAGGGTAAACTTGATCTTGAGGACTAGCAACATCAGTGTTCCTATAAGAAAAGTTGGGATGAGTCTTATAGGTGTAATAACCTTTCTGATATCCTCCTTGGCCATTCTGAATGTAGCAAACATCTTCAATCTGATTCTCCTCCCCTTCTTGGACTTGTACTAACTCTTCACCGGAAATAAAGTTCACCTTTGTCAGTGGGGATTGCGCCAAGATCAGCTTGTCTAACTTGTCATTGAGCACTTTCATATCCTTTCTCAATTTCTCCTCTGACTCGATCGAGCTCCGATTAGTACGATCATACTCTTCCCCATAACTCCCATTTGAGTTAGCAATGTTCTCTACAAGCTGCCATCCATCATCCACATCTTGATTGAGGAAGTTTCCATTACTAGATGTGTCCAGCATCTCTCTGTATCTAGGAAAAACTCCTCTGTATAGAGTGGAAAGCAATGACTCATTGTTGAAGCCATGATGAGGGCACTGACTTGTATAGCCTTTGAATCTCTCCCAAGCTTCAGCAAATGTCTCATTATTCTTCTGTGTGAAACCAAAAATCTAACTCCTCATCTTAGCAGTGCGATCAGTAGAGAAGAACTTGGCAAGAAATGCCTTCTTGCAATCATCCCAAGTAGTGGGGTAAACTCTTCTTCCATTGATGGGCCTTCTCACCAAGAGATAGTGGAAAGAGGCGCAGCTTAATAGCATATTCAGAGACATAATTGATCTTTGTCAAATCACACAGCCTATTAAACTCACTCAAGTGATCAATGGGATCTTCACACGACAATCCATGAAACATCTTGTTCTGCACTAGATTGATCATTCCCATCTTGATTTTGAAGTTGTGGTTCTAGACGGGTGGAGGCACAATCCCTTGCCTTTGGTGGTGTGTATTTGGGGCATCTCCAAGCCCAATAGGTCGGCTCTACCTAGCTTGACCATTCCTATTGTTAGGAGGGATTCCATTACCCTGTGGCACATCCGTTCTATCAGTAACTGTCACCTCTTGCTCGGCCTGATGTCTTTGGTTCTTCTTTCTCTGTTTTTTTTTTCCAATGTTGATATCTAACTCGACCAAGTCCTCTGTGGAAGAGCTCGATCGAGTTCGCATACACCTGAAAAGAAAAAGTCAAAAACCCAGCAGATAGAACAAGCAACAAGAGATGTGGTATAATACTTGATCGTTCAAGCAAATTGGAATCTTAAATGCAACAAAACAAATCCCAAATGGCAAGGGCGCCAAATTGATGAGAGGATTTTCCTGTGGGTGATGATATGGAATGAGATAAGGTGGATAACTATGATAAATGAAAGACATGTCAGATTAAAGTTATGCAATTCCTCTATGCAGCATCATGTCAATGTAGTACAAGAGGTTATCAATCCATAATGGGAAATGATTGTTGCTCTATAAGATTATGTAAATGCTTGGAAGTCAAGCCAAATGATTTAAAGGTGATGGATGTAACCTAATGAAATGAAATGCAAGTAAACAGTAAATGTGAATCTAAACAAAGCAGTGAATGCAAGAAACTAGACAGAGATAAGCGAATGCAGATGGGCTCGATCGAGTTGGTACAAAAACAGAGAGGAAATGAACTCGATCGAGCTAGGCTTAAAACAGAGTAAAAACAGGGGAAACATAGCAAATGCAAATGCTAAGAAATAAAGATGCGGTTTTTAGACTAGAATGATAATGATTAGGCTTAAATATGGGGTTTTGCAACTAGGAGAAGGTTATACTTAATCAATGATGCTCTTAAACAGCTTGTACTCAAGCTAATCTCTTGGTTTTGAACTTCTAAAGGCTGATTAACCCTTTCCCAAGGTGAAAATCATCAATCAAGGGGGTCAGCCAGTGAAATCAATCCTTGAAGGTTATAGAAACTTTGTTCAAACTCACCCTTTAGCACCCATGAACTGTCACTTTCGTGAGACAGGCATGCTAAAGCTCTTAGTGGGCTTGTTCAAGTGATTATCAACTCATTTACATGATGATAATCACATAAAATCAAACACACCATGGATAGTGGTTGTGTCGCATAAAGCCTAGCCCAAAAGAGAGAGATTTCTAGATTAAGAACACTAAGCAACAAGGATTAAGTATAAACAACTCCTAATCTAACCCATCTCTAACCCTAATGATGGAACTACTCAGTAAACATGATGAAGGAACCAACAAAACTTAATGAAATAAACATCAATAGATAAAGGGAAGCAAGATAAACAACTTTATTAGAGATAAGCAAGTACAAATTCGCAATAACAAAGCCAAGATCTAAGATCCAATGAGCAAAAGCTTAAGAACACAAAGAAGTGGCTAAAAGCTAAAAGAACAAAGGAAAATTAAAAGATTAAGCAAAAGTTGTGATTAATTCGTGGTTCTTTGCCTTTTATAGGAAACAAACTAGTGTTTAAGGTCAAAGGAGGTCAAAGGGAAGCTAGTCGTCTTTTGGCCGGTCGAGCTAGTGTAATGTTGGAAAATTTTGGCCAAGCTCGATCGGTTGGTCGAACGGCTGGGTCGAGCTGGACATAAAGGCGCCACCTTTGGACATCCTGAGCTGCGCGATCGAGTGGTGGTCCATGCAAGCTCCTTCCTTGCTCCTCAAGACTCAAATGCTCCAAAATGCTCCATAATGACCTGATTAAGGCTCAAAAATGTACATGTATGCAAGATCAAGCCTAATGCACTAAGAATGAAAATGAAGAAGAAAACAACAAGATATGATGCTAATGAAGAGTGAGAGTATGCAAAAGTAGTACAAAAGATGTACTAAAAACATGTAAAATATGAGTACATCATCACTGCAGATACTATTAAATGTCTAAATGAATAAATTAAGAAATTTTTCCAAGCTATACAGATTATATTTCCATTCGAATATGTGATGGTGATCAATTCTGAAATCTCCGAAACCCTAGGCATAAGTGAAACTACCTACGTACATTATAAATAGGTAGTCATTGTCACAATAAATGTTATCAAACAGAGAAGTTTTACCCTAGATTTGTAGAAATGACTATTGGTTCCGCATTCACCAAGCTTGCTGATGTGAGATCTTTCAAGTCATCTTGGAAGGTTCGCGTTAAGGTTCTTCACTCCTGGAGCCAGTTTAGCGGCATGTCCGGTGAAACAATGGAGCTGGTTCTCGCAGATGAACATGTAAGTTGACAATCTGTAGTTCATTTGATTCTTAATCAAAAGTTTCAGTTTGGGTTATGACATAAGAGTGCCGTATATATTTTCAAGAAGAAGGATATAGGCCACTTATCAAATGAGTTGCAAGATGGGGAATGGAAAGTGTTGGAGAACTTTACCTTATCTCCCGCAACCGGACAATTTCGACCAATTAGTAGCAAGTGGAAGATGTCGTTGTTTATGAACATGGTGGTAAGCAAATGCACCATCAAATGTGAAGACATATTCCTTTCATTGGTACCTATCCAAAGGATCCTAGATCGTGGTTTGAATCACAATTTCTTGATTGGTAAGTAAACTAAGGTGATTATAATCTACATTATTAAACGTACAAATTGGGCAACTTACATATCCTTCTTGGAAAATTGTCTATATCTTTTGCATATGTCATGGGACAGGTTCTTGATGTGAGTGAGATCAGATCTGTCCCGGTACCTGAGGCAGAAGCTTTCATGCATGGGTTAGTAATATGTTTAAATTTGATTTTGATATAGTTTTGTCTTTGTCAGAATATATGATCTCAGACTAACCTATTAATTGATACTACAGTTTTCCAGATGATGGTGCGATTATTTTCATCAAAGAGGATGATCAAGAGAAAGTGAAATAGAGGATAAAAGAGAAGGAAGAATAGTGGCTGGCGTTGGACACAAAATCGGTATATGACATTCAAAATGCTACCGAGGTCTATACTATGATGTACTTATATGTATTCTTGCAGCATACTCAAGGTAAAATATCTTGTGCGATAAGAGAATGATTTACTTACCTTAGAAATAATATCTCATGGCAGGTTGAGAAATTCAGGATTTTCTGCAAAGTTTATGGAATAGATACGGACTGGGGTTGGTACTATTTCGGATGTGGAAAGTGTCAATACAGATTTACCAAAGATCTGAAGAAGGAAGCACCCACCAAACCACGTCCCAATGTACCTATATGGTACTGCGACAGATGCAAAACAAATGTCAAAATCTTGTCACTAAAGTGAGTACTTCTAATACATTTTGTCAATCGAATTTGATACATAGTATATGAGATAATGTAAGTATTTTAATAACATGGAATATTGTCACATACAGGTTCAAGCTGCTCCTTCTGGTTGAGGATGAGACAGCGAAAAGGTTATGTTGCTTGACATAGTTGCAGCTGGGTTTGTGACAAAGACAGCATCATTTCTGCTAAACGGATCCTATGATGAGGTAATATCATAATCTGAAGCTAACAAATATAGTTTTGAACATAGTCATCTTTTTACTAGAAGCATATCTATTATTTGAAAACAGATTTAAGATCCAGACTTATTACCTGATGCCATCAGGAGCTTAGTTGGAAACAGCTACGAGTTTCTAATGTACTTGCATTTTACATAGTTTTAGTACATCTTTTATGCATCTTTTGCATAGTTTTAGCATTCATTAGCATCATATCTTGTTCCTTTTCCTTTCTTATGCATACATTGTAGTTTTAGGTTGCATTTGCATACATGTGCATGTTTGATCCTTAAACAGGTCTATTTGGAGCACTATGGAGCACTTGGGACGTGAGGAGCAAGGAAGGACATTGTGCTTGGAGCTCAGCTTGACCGCGCATGCTCAGATGAAGAAGGAAGCCGCCTTGAAGCCAGCTCGACCAACCCGCGCGACCAACTGGTCGAGCTAGGCCAAATTCCAACTTTGCACTAGCTCGACCGGCCAAGACCAACTCGATCGAGCTTGGGAGTCAAAGTCAAACCCGAAAAATGTTGCTTCCCTTTGACCCTAAACCTAATCTCTTTACTATTTAAAGGCTTGTAGCCACGAAAAAGACAACTTTCTTTCTGCTTTTTATCTTTAGCTTTCTATTTAATCTTGTAATTTGATTTCTTTAACTTTTTAGCCTCTCTTTGTGTTCTTGAGCTCTTGCTCATTGAACCTTAGATCTAGGCTTTGTTATTTGTATTTGCACTTGTTATTTCAATAAAAGTTGTTTATTTCATCTCCTCTATCTTTTAATGTCTCATTTCATTGCATTTAGTTGATGTATTTCGCAATGTGTAGTGAGTAGTTCCCTTTAGGGTTTAAGATTAGGTTAGAGGTTGTTTATGCTTAATCTCTCTTGCTTATGTTCTTAATCTAAAATCTCTCTCTTTTGGGCTAAGATTAAGGCTGCACAACCACTATCCATGGTGTGTGAGTCTAGGCGATTTTCCTCATGGGAATGAATGGGAAATCGTTTGAACAAGTCCACTAAGAGCTTCAACATGCTTGCCTCACGAAATGGGGTTTATAGGTGTTGAATGGGTGAGTTTGAACAAAGGTTCTAAGGCCTCAAGGCTTGATCTCACTGGCTGACCCCCTGTTTCTGAGATCTTGCCTTGGCTGATAGCTTTCACCTTGGGAAAGGGTTAGCTAGGCTAAGAAGTTCAATACCAAGAGATAGCTTGAGTACAAGTTGTTTAAGAGCAAGATTGATTAAGTATAGCTCCCTCTAGCTGCAAAACCCTGTCTTTAGCCCTAATCTTCATCTTAGTAGCTTAAAGTTTGCACCTTTATCATTTTGCATTCGCATTCCTCTGTTTTTACACTAACTCGACCCCCAACTCGATCGAGCTGTAATGCTCTGTTTCTACTCGATCGAGCTCTAGGTCGAGCTGCATTGCAGTTGCTTGTTTCTTGTTTATTTCATGCATCATAGCTTGTTTCATATTCGCATTGCACTTTCATTTCATTTTAGGTTGTTAGAGTTACTTCCATCATCATTTTACTATTTTGCTTGACTTTCTTGTGTTTGCATATTCTCATAGAGTGACAACAAACCCATTTGGATTGATAACCTCTTATACTACTCTGACTATGATGATAAGAGGAATTGATTGACTGTGATTGCACCATACCATCTCATTCTTATTCCATCTTCACTTGCATCCATCACATATCATAATCACATTTGATTTCATATCACATCCAAATCCTGTGATCAGTTTCTGGTTAGTGTGGAGAAGGAACACATTCATTACGGAAATAAAACCTACAAGGTGCACAAAGTAAGGAACTTCTCATTCTCGACACAGAAACTGGTGATGAACAACTCACTGCCATTAATAATGGTTCAACCATTGGGTCTTACGAGGAGGTAAACACACTATGATTTCTTACATTCATGGTACCTTCAGCGACTGAGATTGCGTTGAACACAACAATTACCTTTCCGTACCTTTCCATCCTCCAAGCGTGGCTTTGAATCAATGCAAAGTGTCCCAGCCCTGTCTTCCACTTCGAAGAAACCTTGCACAGAGCAACTGCCGTTGGAGGACAATAAAGACTTGTTCAATCCCGATGGAAGAATAAATTACGCACCAAGGAAGATTGAAGATGCTTACTATCTGAGAATGCTGTTAAACGTCGTGAGAGGTCCAAGATCGTTTGAGGAGATAAAGACCTATAATGGTGTGTTGTACCCTGAATTTAAAGATGGCTGTTACGCTTGGCCAAGTGATGTACTTGCATTTTACATAGTTTTAGCACATCTTTTATGCATCTTTTGCATAGTTTTAGCTTCCATTTGCATCATATCTTGTTCCTTTTCTCTTCTTATGCATTCATGTTAGTTTTAGGTTGCATTTGCATACATATGCATGTTTGGTCCTTTGAAATAGGTCTTTTGGAGCATTCTGGAGCATATGGGACATAAGGAGCATGGAGGGACTTGGCACATGGACGCAGCTCAACTGGATACGCAAAGGAAGAAGGGAGAAGCCATCTTGAAGACCAGCTCGACCGTCTACTCGACCAACCGGTCGAGTTCCTCAACTCGACCGGCCAAGCTTCAACTCGATCGAGCTGAGAAGTCAACAGTCAAACCCGAAAAATGTTGCTTCCCCCTTGACTTTCCTTTGACCCTAAACCTAATCCTCTTGTATTTAAAGGCTCTAAGCCACGAAAAAACCACCAAGCTTTAGATTATTTTGTTTTAGTTTCTTTTAATTTATTGTCTTTTACTTTTTAGAGATCTAATCCCATCTTTGTGTTCTTGAAGCTCTTGCTTCTTGAATCCTAGATCCTGGATAATCTCTTTTGTATTTGCACTTGCTTATTTCAATAAAAGTTGTTTAATTTCATCTCCTCTTTCTTATGATGTCTCTTTTATTGCATTTGCTTGTGTTTACATTCATGTGTAGTGAGTAGTTACCCATTAGGGTTTGAGATGGGATAGATTAGAGGTTTCATATGCTTAATCCTTCTAGCTTATGGTCTTAATCTAGATTCTCTCTCTTTTGGATAGATCTTAAGGCTACATGACCACTACCCCTGGCTTGTAAGTCCTTAGGCGACTCCCCACACGAAAGTGATGGCATTCGCTGGAAAAGATCCACTAAGAGCTCCAATATCTCTTGCTCTAGACAATAGAGGTCTAAGGGGTTGGATGGATTAGTTTGGGCAATGATCCTATAGCCTCCAAGGTTTGATTCTCACTGGCTAACCCCCTGTTTCTGAGATCATTCCTTGGTTGATAGCCTCCACCTTGGGAAAGGGTTGGCTAGGCATTGAGAAGCCCAATATCAAGAGAAGCCTTGATACAAGGAGTTTTAAGAGCTAGATTGATTAAGTGTAGATTCCTTTGATTGCAAAACCCTGTCTTGAACCCTAATTCTCTCTTTATCTTGTTAAAGTCGTCACCTTTAGCTTTGTTTGTCTCAACTCGTCCCTAAACTCGATCGAGCTGGTACTTTGTCTACTCGACTCGAGTCTTGGTCGAGCTGACACTTCACTGCTTTGTTTACTTTTATTGCACTGCTTTTCATTTTTTTAGGTTGTTAGTGTTACTTCAAATCTATTACTGCTTGCTTGACTTTCTGGTTGTTTCATATTCTCAAAGAGTGACAAGTTTCCCATTTTGGATTGATAACCTCTTATACTTCAATGACTATGATGGTTAAGAGGAATTGATTGATTGTGATTGCACCATACCATCATCTTTATTCACCCCTGTTTGCATTCCACCTCATTTCATATCACATCCACACAAAATCCTATCATCAATTTGGCGCCGTTGCCGATTTGGGAATTTTTGTTGCATTTGAGTTTCAAACACACTTGGACGATCAAGCTATACCACCCCTGTTCTATTGTACTGCTGGGTTTTTGTCTCTTTTTGCAGGTGTATGCGAACTCGATCGAGTCGGTCTACAGAGGACTTGGTCGAGCTAGACTTTACAACGGGTAGAAAGAGGGTTCAGAGGTCACAGAGGGTACAAGAGGAACCTGAGGTGCTTGTTGCTGATACAATGGACGTACCAGAGGGGAATGGAAACCCTTTGGGAATGGACTCGGTCGAGCTAGGCAAACTCGACCGATTGGTCAAGGAGATGCTCCAAACCGCCACCAACAGAGACAAGGGATTGTTCCACCACCAGTGCAGAACCACAACTTTGAGATCAAGCTGGGAATGATCAACCTTGTCCAGAACAAGATGTTCCATGGATTGCCAAGTGAAGACCCCATTGACCACCTTGATGAGTTTGATAGGCTTTGTGATTTGACAAAGATCAATGGTGTCTCTGAAGATGCCATCAAGCTGAGACTCTTTCCTATGTCTCTAGCTGACAAAGCTCACCAATGGGAGAAGAGCTTGCCCCATGGCACAATCACCACTTGGGATGAATGCAAGAAGGCCTTTCTTGCTAAGTTTTTCTCCACCGGTCGCACAGCCAAGCTTAGAGGAGAGATATCCAGCTTCATCCAGCGAAACAATGAGACATTCGCAGAGGCTTGGGAGAGGTTCAAAGGGTACACAAGTCAGTGCCCACACCATGGATTCAACAATGAATCACTACTCTCCACTCTTTATAGAGGATGCTTGCCTAGGTATAGGGAGATGCTAGACACAGCTAGCAATGGGAACTTCCTCAACCAGGATGTAGATGATGGCTGGCAACTTGTGGAGAACATAGCCTATCAAAGAAGCTATGGAGAAAGTATGAAGTACAGACTGGAGCTCGACCCGCACTCGATCGAGCTGACGCTCAATGCGAAAAGACATGCTTGCACTCAACTCGAAGTTGGACAAACTGATCCTAGCCCAATTCCCTGCCAAGCATGTCAACTATGTCTCAGAACAAACCTTAGTAAAGGACCAGGAAGGGGAGGAGACAAAACATGAGGTCTGCTACATCCACAATAACCAAGCAAACTATATGAATCCTCAACAAGGGAGATAGAACAATTATCATGCCCCATGGCCGCACCAACACCAAAGTCTTGCCCAAGGTTTCAACCCAAGGACTACCCATACCCAATGATATACCCATATCTTTCATGTTTTTATCAAGGTTTTCACTATGTTTTTAATACAAATAATGTGGTTTTTATGCCCAAGAGGTAGTTTTCTTGTATATTCTGGTTTTGAGCATCATTCAGGTCAAAATAGCAAAGAAGAGTCCAAAATGGAGCAAAAAGAGTCAAATCACCAAGTTCCCAAGTCTAGAGCACCAAATCTACATTTCTCGCTAAAGACCAAACCGGAGCATCCGAAGTACGACCGCATATTCATGCCTTCCCGACGTCCAAAAGTCATGATTCTTATATGGAAAGATAGATATTTGAGTCATGACCCGCGGCGAAGTGGAAAGAGGTCATTTGGATCACTCGTTGGACCGGAACTTATTTTCTACCAAGACATGTCCGACGAGCGCCTAAGTAGAGCCCATGGAGACTTTGATGGATCAAGAGGCCCGAGATACCGCGCCCAAGGCCTTGGCTCATCTTGACACTAGCATAACTCAATCCAGAAGCTTCCATTGGCCTGAACGCGGCCCATTCAAGAACTTGGAGAGCAAGCTCAAGCGGCTAAAGAGAAATGGAAACTTTCCTCTTCTGCGCGCGCTCAACTTTGCCGACCTAGACCCGCTCTCTACCTATATATACTTGCTTTTAGCCTCTTGTAATAAGAATCACCAGCCGCATAACAAGAAACACTTATTCAATAAAGTTCGGAGCCACTTAGGTGGTCTCCTTCTTCTTTCTTTTCTTCTTTTGCATTTGTATATAGCTTGCATGTTTCAATTTATATAGTCTAGAAGTAGAGATTTCTCCCTAAGGGTGAGGCGGTTTAGTCTATATTCCGCCGCCTCTCTCTCTAAGGATTCATGAGACTTCATCTACTATCTAAGACTCATTGTTGAATTATGGATCCTTCCAATGAGGACGTGATATAATGGCCATCGAAAATCGATTGTTAAAAGGGGAAACCCTATGGTTCTCCATCTTTATTTATGCTTAATGCTTGTTGCTAGAGTAGCTAACTAGTGACTTGATTTTAGGTTGATATACTCTCCAAAAGCTTGTTATATCTCCGGACATAATATTTGATGGGCAAATCGTTTTAGGCTACGAAAGTAGACCTAAAGAGTTTTGTGAACAATCATTACTTGGATGTAATGCATGTCTCACTCTACAATGACCAACGAAAGCTGAGCCCATTGGTTTAAGAGACATAGGGGATTGGAACCACGAAAGTGGAATAATCCTTCCTTAGTGTTTTGAGTTCAAAAGAATCGGATTTTAACAAACTTTTCAATCGACTTGGCTCATGTTTTCAAAAGAGTTTTCAATAGTTCAATAATGTTGCTTGTATAGAATTGCATTGTTATTTCTTTTGCGTGTTCTAAACAAACACAAACCCTTGCATCTTTTGATTTAGCTTAGTCATTTAAACTCTATGATTATGTAATGTGTGAAATCCAATCCCTTGTGGTTCGACCCCTAAATACTACAATTATATGTTGTGCACTTGCAACACTAGTTGTCTTAGGGAATTATTACTTGTACTCATCCCATAGATGCCGCATCAAGTTTTTGGCGCCGTTGCCGGGGATTGCATCATAAACACTTGCATAGTCTTGTTTAAAACTAAGTCTAGATCTTGGTATTTTCGAATACTAACTTTTTCTTTTTAAATCTTGTGTTTATAGGTACTTGGAGATGAATCACAACACCAACATCCACTTTGGGAACCGGACACTGATCCCACACGATCTCCACGGCCGGAGTTACCAAGACCCAGCCGTAAGCATCGTGCCACATCCGTTCCCTCCCAACCGCGCTCATCCGACGTTTGAAGGACCTAGCCGAGACGAGCATCATTACCATCATCATCAAAACCGACCTCCGGTTTATCATCAACCACCTAGACCAGTGTTGCATTCACACCACGACCATGTTCTCAATAGGCGGAGAGATAGCCATTTCGATGCCGTGCTTGAGGGTTTCATGGAGAGCCAAAGAAAAACTAGCCGCGACATTGAGACAAAGCTAGAGTTCACGCGATACGAACTAGATGGAAGACTTGGAGAACTCTCTACCCAAATAGAGAGAGTAGAGTCAAGATGCTTGGACATGGAGGAAGATTTGAAGAAGCAAGGCGAGGCCATTGAAGACAATAGGAGAGCGATACACTTTACCAAAGTTTCTACCAAGGAGATGGACAATCACTTAGATGAGAAGATCTCAAGTCTTGATAACAACCTCGATGGCACCACCAAGAGTCTCAATTCAATAACAGCAGTAGCTCATCAAGCTAAGAGGGAGGTAGCCGAAGTGAACTAAAGGAGAGGCAATGTTACTCGACGATGCTTACATTGGTGGAAGGGCAAAAACAAGTGAAGGCACAAATCCGAGATTTACACATCTCTCTAGACAAGAGGAGCCAAGATATTCAAAGAAGAGCTAGAGGGCTTGAAGACAAAGTAGATGGAGTCTCCAAGGAAGTCAAGGATTTAACCACTCGCTTAGCCAACTTGGAAGAGAAGGTCTTGACCGAGGCAAAGACGACCGTTCCTAAGCACAACCATGCCGCGCCCGTCTTTACTATAAGAGAGACCGACCCAAGAGTGATTTGGGATGAAGAAGAAAGTAGAGCTGATCAAGAAAGAGCCACAAGGCTAACCACTGGAACAAGAGAAAGATAGCACCAAAAGGAAGAACCCTTACTCAAAGGTCTTCACAACCGCCTCCCACCAAGGAGAAGAGGAAGACAAGATCATCACTTGAAGAGATCATAGATGATTTCAACTTTATGGCGAGGAGATTCCCTTATGGTGTGCCGTTTGATAATGCTTGCAACAAGAGTCCATTCATGCAAGACCTAGCTTGGACACAAGATTGGAGTCTAGCTGAATTGGAAAAGATGTACGAGGAAGCAAGAAAGGGGATGCCTAAACCTAGGTTTCTACACAAGCTTCATGACCCAGGTTACTTCCTTATACATTTCTCTATCAATGGAAGCTACTTTGATGATGCTCTTTGCGATTCCGGTTCTAGTGTGAACCTTATGCCGGCCGAGATAGCCAAGAAGTTGGGATTGATCAATTCAATTGTGAAATCTCGAATGGATTTAAAGCTAGCTGATTCATCATTGACCGAACCACTTGGAGAGGTTAAAGACATTCAGCTTGATTTTGGAGGCTGCATAGTTCCAGCCAACTTCTATGTAGTAACCATGAAGGATCCGGAGGACTTAAAGCTTTTGCTTGGAAGATCATTCCTAGCCACAGCTGGAGCGATCATGGATTGGCCTAATAGAAGAATCTCTCTAGCCAATGTTGACAAGGACACCTTCTACGATGCTGCACCTCCCGGTTTCTCATCCAAGCGATTTCGCTACACAAGTGGAGGAGAGTGCTCACAAGTAAGAGGAGAGTCGCATGGCTACTTGATCAAGGAAGTTCTACAGGACAAGATGCACTTGGAATCATCAGGCAACAGGAAGTTCTTGGAGCCACCAATCCTACCTAACTAAGAACACAAAGGAGTCGAGCTACAAAGACTTAAAACAAGCGCTTGTGGGAGGCAACCCACATTTTCTTATCCCTTCCTCTTTTTATTTTTGTTTTTATTTTTTAAACTATTATTTGTTCTATTTATAACTCTTAAATTTTTGAGAGTTTAATAAATTTTACAAAAATAAAATAAAAAGTGTTTTAGGAAAAAGTACCAAAAAGGAGGCTTACATGAAAAATGCATTGGAAAAGCTACATCGCCACAATCGGCCCAAGGATCAACCATCTTTGGTCTAAGTGTCAAGTATTGAGTCTAGTTTGAGTCCCACCCAAGTCCCACCCATGTTTCAAGAAGCAAAGAATCCAAGAAGGGCCGCGGCACAATAAAATCCGGCCATTGGAACACTATTGCACAAGGCAAAGGTAAGTATCACTTCCATTCTTACTGTCATTTCTTTTAAACACTATCTCTATCAAATTAAACCATACACTACTTGGATTTCTGATCAAGATCACAAGTACATATGGTTTCACGATCAAGTCTTTGATTGGGAAGTTCAAACTATTTTGAACAACTCAATCATTGACAGAGTTTAACAAAAGTTACTAGTGTTTTTCAGATAAAATATGACAGGAAGAACCGGTTCAAAATATCAACAAACATGGCGCGCAAGGAAGCCACAACCGGCCAAAGGAGGATTTACATGCCAAACATGAGAGATGAGGGAAATCCAACCACAATTCAATCCAGGAGGGATAGAAAAACAGTTCGGTCGAAGCAGAACTCAATTGGCCCGAGTAAAAAGGAGATATCACATTCACAATCACTCTCTCGGCCAGAATCGACGAACCAAGCGACAATGCTCGACCATCTCCCAAACGGCACGACCGAAGTCCACCAAACTTCACAGGCGACCTCAAAACATCATTTTGGTCGGCAAATCCAAAAGATAGGACGAGAAAAAGTGCCTGCTACGTGAGATAGACGAGGAAGCTCAATACGGCCGACGGCGATGCATAGAATGGCCGACGAACTCAAAACCTCAAGAAGGCGCGAACACCGGTGGAAACTGATCCTCTGGAGTCCAAAAAACACCAAGGAAGAAGAAAGGAAGGAGACGATCGAACAGATTAAGAGATGGCCAAAGGAATCACATCCCGAAGCCATTGGCGCGCACGACGAAAGATCTCCGAATCCACACGTTCAAATCGCCTCAAACTTCACAAGGAGCCACAAAATATAAGGTTGGTCGATGAAATTCATTTCAGTACAATGAATTCCTTACAATTCAAGAGATGGCCGATGGAGTGAAATTTGGCCGATCGCGAGCAAGTAAAATGGCCGACAATCCAAATCACGGCATTTACCGCGGCCACCGGCTCAAATCACCTCCATCAAGCATCCACATCGCATCTAAAGAAGAAAATCCAGATTGGAACGAGCAGAATTGGAGAAGACCGACGGAAGACGTTCCCGGAGCCAATTTGAAAATTTTTCAAAGGAGATCTCAAACCACTCGTTCAAACGACCCCAAACTTCACCAGTCGCCATATTATACAATATTGGTCGACGAAATTTCAAGATAGGTCGAGGAAATCTTCACGGTTCGAGCTGTAGTCCATACCATCACCATCCGGTCGACCAAAACGGACCAGTCTCGGCCAAAAAGGCGAAAAACAGAAACCAAGGGAGAATTGTCACATTCATCCAACCAAATCCAACAGCTATGATGTTTGCACCAGTCAGTCATTCCTGGAAGCAACTCAAGCACAACCGATCTTCACATCAAAGGCCAAAAATTTGGGTACAATTTTCTACAAACTCTAACTTTTCCATTCTATTTATCATTACCTCTCTTAATTGGATTTTTCTTACACCGAGACGGTGCAAGTTAAGTCTGGGGGGATTACTAACAAGTTTGTTCTTTTTGAATTTCATTGAGTCGTTTTATTGAGTCAAAATTTTGTCAAAGGATTATGACCTTATCTTGGATCTAACCATTGTTGTGCTAACGTTTAAGTGACCATTGAAGCAGTCTTGGCAATACATCTTACCACAGGGACACTATGAGTTGATCGATCTACCAAAAACGCCCACACCTCCAAGGACTTGAGAAGGATCCACTCTTGACTCCGCCCTTAATGAACTTAATCTTCTCAGCTAGGGGCTTGGCATACAAATGGCATGATTCCTCATCCTCTCCATCAAATGAAAAAGTCTTAGTGAGTTCGTGCTTCCCTCTCTCTCCCCTTCAAATTTAAAGAAAAAGCGTAAGGTCCAAATAACCGGGGATTCGGTGGCAAACACCATCAATACTCGCGTCTATGGAAGGCCTATGAATCCAAGCAACCGGGGATTCGGTGGCAAACACCATCAATACTCGCGTCTGTGGAAGATCCAAGCAAAACCTCTATAATAAAGAGAAGGAGTTGAATAAAAAAATACTTCGCTACCCTAAAAAAGGGATGAGTCAACTCAAAGAAGTGAGAAGAGAGAGAGGAGAAACATGGAGTAAAAAGACAAGTGCCAAAACAAGGGGATGAGTAAGAGTCTAAAGCCGGCTGATCGATACTCCCTAGTTGAGACCACACCTTTAGAAATGAAAGGAGTCAAGGAGGGTGAATTGGATTGTCCAAAGAGAGGTGGGCCGCCTTGGAAAAATCGCAAAACTCATGGTATGTACTCTTGTTCTTAATTCAAATATTTGCCTTTACTACTTTCATGTGGATTACTAAAACCAAGCCAACCCGGATTTCCTAATGATTTGAGAGTTCTTGCGTTTTCAAACCTCTCTTCCTCTCTTAGTTTGCTTGGGGACAAGCAAAAGGCTAAGTCTGGGGGAGTTGATATACCCATATCTTTCATGTTTTTATCAAGGTTTTCACTATGTTTTTAATACAAATAATGTGGTTTTTAAGCCCAAGAGGTAGTTTTCTTGTATATTCTGGTTTTGAGCATCATTCAGGTCAAAATAGCAAAGAAGAGTCCAAAATGGAGCAAAAAGAGTCAAATCACCAAGTTCCCAAGTCTAGAGCACCAAAATACATTTCTCGCTAAAGACCAAACCGGAGCATCCGAAGTACGACCGCATGTTCATGCCTTCCCGACGTCCAAAAGTCATGATTCTTATATGGAAAGATAGATATTTGAGTCGTGACCCGCGGCGAAGTGGAAAGAGGTCATTTGGATCACTCGTTGGACCGGAACTTATTTTCTACCAAGACATGTCCGACGAGCGCCTAAGTAGAGCCCATGGAGACTTTGATGGATCAAGAGGCCCGGATACCGCGCCCAAGGCCTTGGCTCATCTTGACACTAGCATAACTCAATCCAGAAGCTTCCATTGGCCTGAACGCGGCCCATTCAAGAACTTGGAGAGCAAGCTCAAGCGGCTAAAGAGAAATGGAAACTTTCCTCTTCTGCGCGCGCTCAACTTTGCCGACCTAGACCCGCTCTCTACCTATATATACTTGCTTTTAGCCTCTTGTAATAAGAATCACCAGCCGCATAACAAGAAACACTTATTCAATAAAGTTCGGAGCCACTTAGGTGGTCTCCTTCTTCTTTCTTTTCTTCTTTTGCATTTGTATATAGCTTGCATGTTTCAATTTATATAGTCTAGAAGTAGAGATTTCTCCCTAAGGGTGAGGCACGGTTTAGTCTATATTCCGCCGCCTCTCTCTCTAAGGATTCATGAGACTTCATCTACTATCTAAGACTCATTGTTGAATTATGGATCCTTCCAATGAGGACGTGATATAATGGCCATCGAAAATCGATTGTTAAAAGGGGAAACCCTATGGTTCTCCATCTTTATTTATGCTTAATGCCTGTTGCTAGAGTAGCTAACTAGTGACTTGATTTTAGGTTGATATACTCTCCAAAAGCTTGTTATATCTCCGGACATAATATTTGATGGGCAAATCGTTTTAGGCTACGAAAGTAGACCTAAAGAGTTTTGTGAACAATCATTACTTGGATGTAATGCATGTCTCACTCTACAATGACCAACGAAAGCTGAGCCCATTGGTTTAAGAGACATAGGGGATTGGAACCACGAAAGTGGAATAATCCTTCCTTAGTGTTTTGAGTTCAAAAGAATCGGATTTTAACAAACTTTTCAATCGACTTGGCTCATGTTTTCAAAAGAGTTTTCAATAGTTCAATAATGTTGCTTGTATAGAATTGCATTGTTATTTGCTTTTGCGTGTTCTAAACAAACACAAACCCTTGCATCTTTTGATTTAGCTTAGTCATTTGAACTCTATGATTATGTAATGTGTGAAATCCAATCCCTTGTGGTTCGACCCCTAAATACTACAATTATATGTTGTGCACTTGCAACTCTAGTTGTCTTAGGGAATTATTACTTGTACTCATCCCATAAGATGCAGCGCAATCACCCAACCAGTTACACTAAGAAGTGGGAGGCAATTCCCGAGTAGAGGTAGCCCACCCCAAATCGCTGTGGACATCGATGACGAGGAAGGGGAGGATTTAGTCGACTATGCTGATAACTCGACCCGAACTCGATCGAGCTGGAACAAAACCCTGAACCAGAACTCGATCGAGCTGAGAGAACTGAGACACTGCAAGACAAACCAGAGCTCGATCGAGCCAGAAGAGAACAGACAAAGCAAACCCAGCCAACCAGCTAAACCTGTTGCAAAGAAGAAAGACACTCCAGCAGGACCACCACCATACAAGCCCCCTCTGCCCTTTCCAGGAAGGTTCAAGAAACAACTGTTGGAAGCACACAAGGCCAAGTTTGATGAACTAATGAGACAGCTTGAGTTGAAGTTGCCCTTCATCGACGCCTTGATGCTCATTCCGCCTTATCAGAAATTTCTGAAGGATGCTGTTCAGCAAAGAACCAGGGAAGCACAAGGGATGGTAGTGTTGACCCGCGAGTGCAGTGCAATCATTCAGCGGAAGGTCATCTCCGACAAAAAGGAAGATCCGGGGAGTTTCACTTTGCCCTGCATGTTAGGACCCCTATCTTTCAAAAACAGTCTCTGCGATCTAGGATCATCTGTCAGCCTCATGCCTTTGTCTGTAGCAAAGAGACTGGGATATCACAAGTACCAAGCCTGCGGAATCTCACTAGTCTTGGCAGATAGATCGATAAGGTTACCAACTGGGATGCTTGAAGACCTGCCTTTGAGGATAGGGAATGTGGAAATCCCCACAGACTTCATTGTGCTTGAGATGGATGAGGAACCAACAGATCCATTGATTCTAGGAAGGCCATTCCTAGCTACAGCAAGAGCAATGATAGATGTCTGTGAAGGAACAATTGAGTTAAACTTGGGAAAGGACCTGAAGATGAAGTTTGATATAAAAGATACAATGAGGAAACCAACTATAGAAGGTCAGCTCTTTTATGTTGAGGAAATGGATCAGTTGGCAGATGAGCTTCTAGAAGAGTTATCAACAGAGGATCCTCTACAAGTTGCTTTGACCAAGGATTCTTCAGAGGGATATGTGAGCTCAGAAACTGATGAGTACAAGAAGCTCCTTGACACCTTCAGACCAGTTCCAAACATTCTGAGCATTGAGGATTGGACAGGCCAGTTTGCGAAGTCATGGCAGTGAGCTCGATCAAGAACTCGATCGAGTCGAGCTCGAACAAACGAACTCGATCGAGCTGGGGACTGAATGCAAGGAGCAAGCTCAAGGAGATTGGTCTGAGCTCAAGGCACCTAAAGTCGACCTCAAACCTTTGCCTGAGGGCCTCAGGTATGCATTTCTGGGTGAAAACTCAACTTACCCTGTCATTGTGAACTCTGATTTGGAACCTGAACAGTTGAGTGCTTTGCTTGTTGAATTGAGAAAGTACAGAAAGGCAATAGGTTACACTCTAGATGATATCAAGGGGATCTCCCCTGACCTATGCATCCATAGGATTCATCTAGAGGATGAAAGTAAGTCAAGCATTGAACCTCAGAGAAGGTTGAACCCCAATCTAAAGGAAGTAGTGAAGAAAGAGATACTCAAGTTGCTTGATGCTGGGATAATCTATCCCATCAGTGATAGCACTTGGATATCTCCAGTTCATTGCGTCCCAAAGAAAGGGGGGATCACTGTCATTAAAAACGACAAAGAGGAGCTGATTCCCACTAGAACAATAGTGGGGCATCGCATGTGTATTGACTATAGGAAGCTAAATTCAGCATCTAGAAAGGATCATTTCCCTCTCCCTTTCATTGATCAGATGTTAGAAAGATTGGCAAACCACCCCTTTTTATTGTTTTCTTGATGGCTACAGTGGTTTCTTCCAAATCCCGATCCACCCTAATGATCAGGAGAAGACCACTTTCACATGCCCTTATGGCACCTTTGCTTATCGAAGGATGCCATTTGGGCTGTGCAATGCTCCAGCTACTTTCCAGAGGTGCATGACCTCCATTTTTTCAGATCTGATAGAGGAGATGGTAGAAGTCTTCATGGACGATTTCTCAGTCTATGGAGCATCCTTCTCCTCATGTTTGTCTAACTTGTGCAGGGTGTTGCAGAGGTGTGAGGAGACCAATCTAGTACTCAACTGGGAGAAGTGCCACTTCATGGTTCGAGAAGGGATTGTGCTTGGACACAAGATTTCCGAGAAAGGGATCGAGCTCGATCGAGCTAAGGTGGATGTCATGTTGCAGCTCCCTGTTCCCAAGACTGTGAAGGACATAAGGAGTTTTCTGGGTCATGCAGGGTTCTACAGAAGATTCATCAAGGATTTCTCAAAGATAGCAAGACCCTTGACAAGGCTTCTGTGCAAGGAGACAGATTTTGAGTTTGATGAAGAATGCCACAAGTCTTGGACCTTGCTGAAGGATGCTCTGGTGTCTGCGCCAATAGTACAAGCTCCAAACTGGGATCACCCATTTGAGATTATGTGTGATGCATCTGACTATGCAGTGGGAGCAGTGCTTGGCCAAAAGATAGACAAGAAACTCAATGTCATCTACTATGCAAGCAAGACTATGGATGATGCTCAGTGCAAGTATGCAACCACAGAGAAGGAACTCCTTGCCATAGTCTTTGCCTTTGAGAAGTTTCGAAGCTATATAGTTGGATCCAAGGTGATTGTGCACACTGACCATGCTGCCCTTAGACACATCTTCGCTAAAAAGATACAAAGCCAAGACTTCTCAGATGGATCCTTTTGCTTCAAGAGTTTGATATAGAAGTTGTGGACAAAAAGGGAGTAGAAAATGGAGTTGCTGATCATCTCTCTAGGATGCGAGTTGAAGACATGATCCCCATCAATGATTCTATGCCTGAAGAACAGCTTATGGCAATCATGATCTTGAAGGAGAGTTTTGATGAGAAAGCCAGGCTGGAAGAAGTTAAGGCTCTGCGTGATGAGAATTTGCCATGGTATGCTGATATAGTGAACTTCATGGTGTCCGGAGAAGTCCCTAGTAGCTTTGATGCTTACAAGAGAAAGAAATTCTTCAAGGATGCTAGGCATTACTATTGGGATGAGCCCTACCTTACAAGAGAGGACCAGACAGCATTTACAGGAGATGCATTGCTGAAGAGGATGTGCAAGGAGTTCTAGAGCATTGCCATGGGTCAGCTTATGGAGGTCACTTTGCTACATTCAAAACAGCAACTAAGGTTCTGCAATCTGGTTTATGGTGGCCTACTTGTTTAAAGATGCAGCAACTACATTGCCAAGTGTGATCCATGCCAAAGGAAAGGAGATCACCAAGAGGACGAGATGCCACTAAACCCAATTCTAGAAGTTGAGATCTTTGATGTATGGGGAATAGACTTCATGGGACCTTTCAAGCCTTCCTCAAACGGGCACAACTACATTCTTGTTGTGTGGACTATGTGTCCAAATGGATTGAAGCCATCCCCTGCCCAACCTGTGATGCCAAGGTTGTTATCAAATTTTCAGAACCATCATCTTTCCAAGATATGGCATCCCAAGGGTTGTTATTTCGATGGAGGTTCCCATTTCATCAACAAGGTGTTTGAAAAGTTGATGAAGAGTTATGGAGTCAAGCACAAGGTCGCTACACCCTTACCACCCTCAAACCAGTGGGCAAGTTGAGGTCTCCAATAGACAGATAAGGCCATATTGAGAAGACAGTGAGCTTCACTAGGAAAGATTGGGCAGCAAGGCTTGATGAAGCTCTTTGGGCTTATAGAACAGCTTACAAAACCCCCATTGGAAGGTCCCTTTCAACTTACTGTATGGAAAGGATTGCCACTTACCTGTGGAGGTCGAGTACAAGGCACTATGGGCAGTAAAGATGCTGAACTTTGATATAAAGGCAGCACAAGAAGAAGTAATGAACTTGTTTGAGTTGGAGGAAATCAGAATGAATGCCTATGAGAACTCCATGATCTATAAGATGAGAACCAAGGCAGCCCACGACAAACTGATTCGCCTTAAGACTTCAAGGTTGGGGACAGTGTGCTCTTGTATAACTCCAAGCTAAGGTTGTTTCCCGGGAAGCTAAGGTCAAAGTGGGCGGGACCATTCAAGATTCACGAAGTTCTACCCTATGGATCCCTCACTTTACTCAATCAAGAGGGGAAGGAATTCACAGTGAATGGACATAGATGCAAGCCATATCTAGGAATGACCCCCACAGAGGAGATCATCACTCCTCTAGAAGATCCAACCCCGGCCTAAAAGGGGTAAGGTCAAGCTAAGAGACCTAAAACAAGCTCACTTGGGAGGAATTCCCATGTCTATCTTATATATTTATTTTATCCTTTTATTTTTATGATTTTCTTGGCTAAGTCTTACAGGAGCAGGTTTTGGGAAGAAGAGGGCAACTCGAGGCACAACTCGATCGAGCACGAGCAAGCTCGATCGAGTGAGCGTGAACCCAGTTGCGTGGAGTGCTCCTGATGGCCGTCTCCCATCTCCAGACCACGACCTAGCCTCCCAGTTCTTTGGGGGGCACTGAGGTATCCAAACACCAACCCTTGTATATACCATTTCATATTTTCTTGCATTTGTTCTTGTTTTTTCTTGGTTTTGCCCTCTTGAATCTTTCACTAATTTTTCTCACACAAGGGACTGTGTGATTTAAGTTTGGGGGAGGGTTCAAGAGATGATTTAACCTTGTTTTCTTTGTTCTTAGTTTTTCATTTATCTTTTGCATAGAAAAACCAAAAAAATCATAAAATTTTCAAAAAATCCAAAAATATTTTCATCTTTTTGCATTCATATTTGTTAGACTTGTTTAGGATTGCATTTTTCACTTGCATTGTTGATTTGACTTTGAAAACTTGTCCATCTTTTGCGATTTCTTGAGTGCCCTGTTTTTAGATTCTTTTGTGCATTAGGGTGAGATTGATTGAGCAGCAAGAACCATGTTTATCTTGATCATATCACTGCATGCACATCTCATTCAACCATTGCTGTGATTTGATGCATTTCCCTATCTATTTGAACCATAACTTGATCTTTAATTACCAATGCTTGCATTTGATTTCAACTCATGGCTACCACATACATATCTGGACATTCTTTACCTATTTCATATCCCTTTGCTTGTCCAGATAGCTGATCTCTATCTTTGAGACAGTTACCACACCTTAAACCTAAGCCTTTTTCATTTCAAACCCCATATTATCTCTTGTGCGAATGTGAGAACCTTTCTTGGCTTTGCTTAGCATAAGGTGTTGTGTTTAAACCGGCAGGGGCAGTAGTTCTAGTTGTCTAGTTCTCTTGGGATTGTTTTCAGGCTAAGTTTGGGGGTGCCAACTCGAGCTCGATCGAGTTGGGTGTCAAAAACCAGAAAAGTGGTAAAAGTTGGGAAAAACCCAAAGTAAAAAGAGTTTAGTCCAGGGAGTTGGCAGTGTTTAAAAAAAGTAAAAAGAAGGGAGAAGCCATCTTGAAGACCAGCTCGACCGGCCAAGCTTCAACTCGATCGAGCTGAGAAGTCAACAGTCAAACCCGAAAAATGTTGCTTCCCCCTTGACTTTCCTTTGACCCTAAACCTAAAACCTCTTGTATTTAAAGGCTCTAAGCCACGAAAAAACGACCAAGCTTTACATTATTTTTGTTTTAGTTTCTTTTAATTTATTGTACTTTTACTTTTTAGAGATCTAATCTCATCTTTGTGTTCTTGAAGCTCTTGCTTCTTGAATCCTAGATCTTGGTTAATCTCTCTTGTATTTGCACTTGCTTATTTCAATAAAAGTTGTTTAATTTCATCTCCTCTTTCTTACGATGTCTCTTTTATTGCATTTCCTTGTGTTTACATTCATGTGTAGTGAGTAGTCACCCATTAGGGTTTGAGATGGGATAGATTAGAGGTTTCATATGCTTAATTCTTCTAGCTTATGGTCTTAATCTAGATTCTCTATCTTTTGGATAGATCTTAAGGCTACATGACCACTACCCCTGGCTTGTAAGTCCTTAGGCGACTCCCCACACGAAAGTGATGGCATTCGCTGGAAAAGATCCACTAAGAGCTCCAATATCTCTTGCTCTAGACAATAGAGGTCTAAGGGGTTGGATGGATTAGTTTGGGCAATGATCCTATAGCCTCCAAGGTTTGATTCTCACTGGCT
>CACVBM020001583.1:0-30229 GCA_902728155.2 Microthlaspi erraticum
GATGAAGCGCATAATAATAATAATAATAATAATAATAATAATAATAATAATTTTAATATTTTGACATTAAATATGATGATATTTCTCTTTTGTTAAACTATTTAATACTCTTTCTCTCCCACAATGTAAACAGTTTTAGAAAAAAAGTTTGTCTCATAATATAAGCAATTTTCTACTTCCAATTCCAATGCACTTTTTACTTTATAGATTATTGTGTGGCCAATTATATTCTGTAGTTTTTTTCAAGATTGGTCAGATTATGATTAATTGATATATTAAATAATACTTTATTGCTTTCCTTAATTTTTTTACTTTTGGCTAAAACTGCTTATATATTGGTACAGAGGGAGTATTTAATATTTTTTATTTATATATAGATGCTTCTAAAACGTTTCTAAATTTATATTTTTTAAAATACACGTTGTTTTTGTTTCCATGTAACACATTGCTAGATTATAAATGGGTTTTGTACAAAACAACCGTCAAACTAAATTCTTTTTGCAAATCAAACATTCAATTTAAAGTTGTGCAAATTAAACATCTGAAGTCAAAATAACCCCGCAATATAAGACATATATATATTTGTGACAAAATTTAAAATGATTTTATGCAAACAAACCCGCAAACTATTTTTTGTGTGCAAATCTAACCCTCAACTTAAAAAATATGCAAGTCAAACCTGCAAAATCGAAAGTCACTGCTAAAATGAACTTATATGTATTTGTCCTTAACTACAAACATTGACTCAAATGTCATGGCATTTATAATATTTTAACCATTTTTATTAAAAGTAAATTAAAAAAAAACTTTAATCTTTAATTTCCTTTCTCTTTCTCCTCTTATTATGAATTTATCTCGAGTAATCTTATCGCGAATAAGTTGATTTTTTCTTAATGATCTCATTCACTAATGACGACGAAGAGACAAAGATAAGAACTAATTTACTCGCAATAGAATTATTCGAGAGAGACTTATGGCATTTATAATATTTTAACCATTTTTATTAAAAGTAAATTAAAACAAAAAAACTTTAATCTTTAATTTCCTTTCTCTTTCTCCTCTTATTAATGAATTTATCTCTTCTTATTAAAAAAAAACAAAAATATTATAACAAAAAAGATAAGATTACTCGAGATAAATTCATTAATAAGAGGAGAAAGAGAAAGGAAATTAAAGATTAAAGTTTTTTTTTAATGTACTTGCATATTTTTTGCAGATTTGACTTGCATATTTTTTAAGTTGAGGATTAGATTTGCACAAAAAAAAATAGTTTGCGAGTTTTTTTGCATAAAATCATTTTAAATTTTGTCACAAATATAGAGATGTCTTATATTGCTGGGTTATTTTGACTTCAGATGTTTGGTTTGCACAACTTTAAATTGAATATTTGATTTGCAAAAAGAATTTAGTTTGAGGGTTGTTTTGCACAAAACCCATTATAAATCCCTCATCTTGGAACATAGTGCGATAGATTACAAGATAAATATTGACCAGCCAAGAAACGAGACTCATGTCAAAAAGTTAACTTCATTCATACAACGATGGTAACGAGATCTGTGAAACAACACAAGATACAAGTTACTACTAACAGAAGAGAGAAACACTAAATTTTGTTAATTACATTTCCAACAAGTTGCTTGACCATAATCAAAATCTCAAGAATGTAAAACAAAGGTCTTTGGTTCAACAGAATGGGAGCTGTGTGTTTTCAAATAATATAAGAGCGGAAAAGCCGGAAAGTGTGAAACTTAACAAAAGTCCCACATCGGATAAAAGAAACAAAGGAGGCTTTGGAAACTTGGTATAAATAGGAGAGTCGATGGATCGTTAAAATCACTTACCTGGACGGGGTCAATTCGCGATCAAGAAGACGAGTGGCCTAGGCTAGTGACTTCCATTGCACATAAAGGAAGGGTGCTTAGCTTAAGGTCTTCCCATGTGGACTAGCCTGCGTCATTATTTGTGGCCAGAGGGGGTTTGCGTTCGCGCAACCCCTACCATATTATTACAGTCTTTAAATTTTACATCATCCAATTAATTCGTCAAGATAATTGTAAATAGACTTCATTTTACATCATTATTTCTCAAAAACCTAAAACAAAAGTCTAATCCACAAGGCCAAACATTCGCATACGCCTTCACGATTGAAAAAACTCATTCAATCACCAAGATTTTAAGAGTGTCTTATATCAACGTTGCCATCAAGAAAATATATGAACTGGTTTTTGGTAATATCATGATAATGAATCGGGTACTAGTAATATTTGTAAGGTTCTTTGAGAGTTTTCTTTAATAAAAATGGTTTAGAAAGTTGAATAAAAAGTTAAACAAGTAATTTTACAAACAAAAATATAATAAGAAATTAAGAACCATATTTCAACTATAGGATATTATTTTTACTAATTTGCTTCTGTTTACAAACAGTTTATATAATTGTTTTGTTTTCTTAGATTTTTATGTGATATTTTCCTTATATCATTAATATTTATGATTTTGGATAATACACACAAAAATGTACTTAAAAAAAAAAAATTGGATATCAGATCTATATCGCAAAACTTTGGACCAACATGGTTTTTGATATTTTCTTCTAATTTTGCCATTTTTGTTAACTTTTTCTGAGCATTTATTTTGTTTGACCAACAAAATAAGGTTCAATATATGTTATCTGATGACTTATTTTAGTTTAGTAATAATTTAAATGTAAATGTAGACACATATATCATAAAATAGATCTACAAGACTACAACACATGTCAAATGGTAGAGGATATAATCCTTTTATTATAAGGGTAAGTTAGCTTTATTGTTAAATCAAATTAAGATCTAATCTCTTATTATTAGTTTAGTATAAATTAAATGTCAATGTAAAATTCATATACAAAATGACAAATATATCATATAACAGACAAAACACATGATATGGTAGAGAATATATAATCCACGTTTGATATCTATATTCAAGTATACAACTATATATGACTATAATACGTGTTACATTGATAGAGTATGTGGTTTAAATTAATGTATCCACTATAACATTGTTTTACCCTTTTTCTTGTTTAAGTTGATTTCTCTCCTATTTTTTTTCTTGCAATTAACTTCTTCTATTATATTTTTTATTTAGTTACAAGGGAATCACACAATTGAAGATCTATGGCACCAGCGAAGCTTCCGTCAGAGTTGGAGGAAGAGATACTCATTAGGGTTCCACCGTTGTCTCTCGCTCGTTTTAGAACCGTTTGCAAACCATGGGCCATGCTTCTCAACGACAATAGATTCATCAACAACCACTTGGCTTTGGCTCGTGCATGTCCTCAATTCATTTTCGCAACCAAATCCAAGATTTATTCGATAAGCATCAATTTCGATGACGACCCAAAGACAAAGGTGTGCAAGATAAACTTAGAGATTCCTGGTTTAGAATCATATATAGATCCCAACTTCTATCATTGTGATGGCTTGTTGCTTTCTACTTGGAGAAATGGAGCCGTTGTTTGGAACCCTTGGTTGAGACAGAGTAAATGGATTGAGTCCAAAGTTAAAATATCCGGGTTATGTGGAATAGGATACGATAGTAGTAGATCCGAAAAGAGTTACAAGATCGTTGGCTATAGTCATTTTTGGCGAAACGATCATTCTGGAGTATATGGAAGAGTTGTCATTTACGGATTTGCAACTAATACATGGAAGTATATTGGACCCCGTTACAAAGTAGATTTTATAACAAAGCAACCGATACTTTATAATGTATCATTGAACGGAAATTTGTATTGGACTGATTATAATCTTGACACCGGTGAGTGTTTCATCCGAAGCCTCGATTGTTCGAAGGAGATATTCAAGTCTTTTTGTATTCTACCGTGCAAGAAGAAAGATTCTTCCCATAGTCATGCACTCGCGGGTTTCAATGGAGATCGGTTTTCTTTGTTAGAACAATGCGATAGCACAAGGAAGATTGAGATTTGGGTGACAAAGAATAAAATTAATATTGAAGATGATGGAGAGGCTGTGGTGTGGATTAAGTTTATGAATGTCTCGAGACCTAACTTCCCCATGTTATATAATCGTCGTGATATTGGCTCTTGTTCAAGTTACTTGGTCGATGATAGTATCTATGGAAAGAGCTTCGTCGCGTGTTGTAGAGACGAAACTAGACAGCCTTGCATCTATGTGGTGAGAGGAGATCTGTTCAAGAAGATTAAATTATATTATGTGGTTGATCCGTTTTGCCATTCTGTGTATATTCCTAGTTTGATACCTATTCCTTGGATGAGTTCAGATCAAGAAAACAATAAGAATATAGAAGTTTAACTTGTTTACATTGTGGTCTGTCTTGTTTGGTCATTCTTTTGTGCAAGTTACTTGATGTAGTTGGAGATAGCTAGACAAGAAGAAGCTAAATGATAAGTAAGAAAAGAACAAATCAATCGTTTTAGTTGGTAATCAACTGATGTTATGTTACATTGCTATATCTACAAAAAAATTGAAAAATAAAAAATTGCTTTCAGAATTCAGAGAATAAACGTAGAGCGGTAAGAAAAGGACATGAAAGGTGTTCGATTTGTCTACGTAGCAATATGGCAGTGGGCCAGTGGCCATACTAAATTCTCGAAGGATAAAAGATTCTCTTTTTCGGATTCTCTCTTTCTCCGTAATAGTTATATGTAATTTAGAATCTTTAACAAAACAAAAAATATGTCATTTAGAATCTCCGTGATTTACATGTAACTAACTTTAAAATGATAAGCAGAAATTATGGTTAACATGAATTGGGTAAGGAGAAGTTGGTTGATGAATTGTTTGGAATTTCAAGTTGAAATTATGAAGAAATTACAGTGCTGTAATTTAGAACTTAGAAGTATAAAGTGTATAATAGTGGTATATATACAGACAGTATATGTTTTGTTTCAAATGAAAAAGATTAGTTGAAAAAAAAAAAGAAACAGGTGTCTTTTACAAATTCAAATATTTTCCGAATTAACCACCTGAAAAAAGTTGTTTCAAACTTTCAAAGAAGAAGAAAAAAAATGCATGTACTACTATATTAAACGGAATCTCTTCAAACTATAATTGTATTATTATACAGTAGTTGGGGAATAAATTAGTTTATACCACGTTTCCAACTTACCATTATTAAATAAATAAATAAATCCGTTGACGAAGAACAGATTCCTAATTAATATATATTCCCAAAAATTGATTGAAGGGGCCAACACTTCAAGACGTGAAGAAGAGCTTCTCAGATTCAAATCTCACCAAGAAAAAAAAAAAAAAAAATCAAGAAGAAGAAGAAGAAAAGAGCCATGGAAGAATCAGAACAAGCTCTTCCTCTATGTAAGATCACAATTCTCAATTCCAATATTTTCCTTATAATTTCAATTTGTTAAACCTATAACAAAAGTACTAACACAAACATTTCGTGACAGTAACAAAACCAAAACCATCATCGGCCTCATCATCTTCATCATGCGAAACCAGAGACGAAACAGAGGATCTCTGTTTACCAATCTCCAACAACAACGAGGAAGAAGAAGAACAACAACAAGAAGAGAACTCTCCCATCCGACAAGTAGCACTCACCGTTCCGACAACAGACGATCCCTCATTACCTGTCTTAACATTCCGGATGTGGGTCCTAGGAAGTCTCTCCTGCATCCTCTTGTCGTTTCTCAATCAGTTCTTCTGGTACAGAACAGAACCTCTCACCATCTCCGCAATCTCCGCCCAAATCGCCGTCGTACCTCTCGGTCGTCTCATGGCGGCTAGAATCTCCGACAGAATCTTCTTCCAAGGGTCAAAATGGCAATTCACGTTGAATCCAGGTAACCCCAAAAGTCCGAAGATTAGAAAATCTCACATGGATGTAATATTTGACTTTAAATAATATATTATATCATGAAGCAAACCAAGTCTCTTGATTAATCGTCAGGTCCGTTTAATGTGAAAGAGCATGTGTTGATCACTATTTTCGCTAACGCCGGAGCTGGATCTGTTTACGCAATACATGTTGTCACCGTCGTGAAGGCGTTTTACATGAAGAACATAACGTTCTTTGTCTCTTTCATTGTCATCGTTACAACCCAAGTTCGTATTTTAATTTTAAGCTTTTGGTTTCATATTTTAAAATTTTGGGTTTGGAATTGGATTGAGTTTTTTTTTTTTTATTATTATTATTTTTAATTGGATTGAGTTTATGGTTTCTAATCAGGTTAAGTGCGGTTTATTTTTAGGTGTTAGGGTTTGGTTGGGCCGGAATATTCAGGAAATACCTCGTTGAACCGGCGGCGATGTGGTGGCCGGCGAATCTTGTTCAGGTTTCACTTTTTAGGTAAATGTAGTTGAAAATCGCTATAGTGTGTTTTTCACGTTTCGTTCTTACGTTTTCGACAGTTACTTACTATATACAAACAAACATAATTGTGGCCAATTTGTCATAGAAAAATTGGAGATGTCATTTCAGTTAGATCATGATTGTGGCGTGTTATATATACGTTCTAATGCTAAGATGTTTTTATGGCTAATAACAGATGTTTTAAAAATAAAATTATAACAGCAAACACTAGAGAATACATTCCATTTAGAAAAAAACACTAACATACAACAACATTTTAATTTACGTTCAATACAAAAACAAAAAATTAGTATTTTCATTTAGATTAATTAAACCAGAGATCGTTAATTTACGTTCAATACAAAAACAAAAATTAGTATTTTCATTATTAGATTAATTAAACCTGAACACATTAGTTAGCATATCATGGGACCCAATTTAACGATCTCTGTTGTAAATTTATCAGATGTCTTCGAAATGTACAAATTCATCACGTTTGTTTCTATAAAGACATTTTTGTAGTTGGTCTTAAAGACAAAGAACTATAATTGACACAAATACATTGATGTAGTTGGTATAATAAAAAACATTCTTTTATGTGTGGTTTAAATTATACAACTATATGATATTTTCGTCTACCAATTATTTGTAGATTCAAACCGGGATTTCTTTTTGAGTCAGTTGTCTCAATAACAACCGTGTATAACTTGTTTTTTTTTTCCTGTGGTTTGACTAAAATGACAGAGCCTTGCATGAGAAAGAAGAACGGACGAAAGGAGGGCTGACACGTACACAGTTTTTCTTGATAGCATTCGTTTGCAGTTTCGCGTATTACGTGTTTCCGGGATACTTGTTTCAGATCTTGACGTCACTGTCGTGGGTTTGCTGGTTCTTTCCATCATCAGTCATGGCCCAACAGATCGGATCGGGTCTTCACGGGTTAGGTGTTGGAGCCATAGGACTTGACTGGTCAACCATCTCTTCTTTCTTGGGTAGTCCACTCGCTAGTCCATGGTCAGTCCCACCTCACTCCGGTTTACCATTTCTTAAAGCCATAAACCGAAGAACATTCGTAGAATCCGGTTTTGGTTTAGGTTCAATTTAGTTTGGTATTACAAGAAGTATGCTTTATGCATGGATTTTTGTAACAGGTTTGCTACGGCTAATGTGGGTGTGGGATTTGTGTTGACGATATACGTTTTGGTACCAATATGCTATTGGCTTGATGTGTACAACGCCAAGACCTTCCCTATATTTTCGAGCTCTCTTTTTACAAACCAAGGTGCAAAGTACAATATCACAACCATTATAGATTCTAATTTCCACCTTGACCTTCAAGCTTACGAGCGTGAAGGCCCTTTGTATCTTAGCACTTTCTTCGCCATTACTTACGGTGTTGGTTTTGCCGCTCTAAGCGCTACCATCATGCACGTCGCTCTCTTCCATGGAAGGTATACATAATTAAGCTCATACATGTCAATGTCTCAAAACAAATTCTTATGAAATTAATATATGACTATATGTATATGCTTGGATTTGGGGCAGAAATGGTTTCTTTTTAGCTTTTCCTTTGTTAATGGATTCTTTTGCAGAGAGATATGGGAGCAAAGTAAAGATAGTTTCAAAGAGAAGAAATTGGACATACACACGAGACTAATGCAAAGGTACAAGCAAGTTCCAGAGTGGTGGTTTTGGTCCATACTCGCTACCAATATTGGAGTCACAATCTTTGCTTGTGAGTATTACAAAGACCAACTTCAATTGCCATGGTGGGGTGTTCTCTTAGCATGTACCGTCGCCATTATTTTCACACTTCCTATCGGCATCCTCACTGCCATAACCAATCAGGTAAAAATCGATAACTAAAACGAACCCACTATATGATAAATTACTAAACATATATTTGATGTTACATATTTTTTTGTAGGCGCCAGGACTGAACATTATTACAGAATATATCATAGGATATATCTATCCAGGATACCCAGTTGCAAATATGTGCTTTAAAGTATATGGATACATAAGCATGCAACAAGCAATCACTTTTCTTCAAGATTTTAAACTTGGCCATTACATGAAGATTCCACCTAGAACCATGTTTATGGCGCAGGTTACACTAGTCTCTATATTCAACTATACTTTGTACCACTCTCTTAATCTTACAAGTTAATATAATTAACACATAAATGATCGATGGTTTCAGATCGTTGGAACACTTATCTCATGTTCAGTCTACCTCGTGACGGCTTGGTGGTTAATGGAGACAATCCCAAACATATGTGATTCAGTTTCTAACTCGGTTTGGACATGTCCAGGGGATAAAGTCTTCTACGATGCATCTGTGATATGGGGACTTATTGGACCACGTAGAATCTTTGGAGATCTTGGTTTATACAAATCTGTTAACTGGTTCTTCCTCGTGGGCGCTATGGCCTCGGTTCTTGTATGGTTAGCCTCAAGGATGTTCCCTAGGCAAGGTTGGATCAAGCTTATAAACATGCCGGTTCTTTTTAGCGCGATAAGCTCGATGCCACCGGCAACAGCGGTGAACTACACGACATGGGTTCTTGCTGGATTCTTGTCCGGGTTCGTTGTGTTTAGGTACAGACCGCATCTGTGGCAAAGGTACAATTATGTTTTGTCAGGAGCATTGGATGCTGGATTAGCATTTATGGGTGTTTTGCTTTATATGTGTTTGGGAGTTGAGAATATAAGTTTGGATTGGTGGGGAAATGAGCTTGATGGTTGTCCTTTGGCCTCTTGTCCAACCGCACCTGGTATTATGGTTGATGGTTGCCCGCTTTATACGTAAAATGCGTTTGTGGCTTGAAATGGCGAAGGCGTTTGCAATGCTAAAGTTTAGCCGGTGGATTTGATGCCACTATTTGGCAAGATCATTTTCCACTCTTCATGCTCATATACACTGTATAAACTGTAGAGATGGTCATTACTAAGGATGTGTATTCAACAATTTGATTTGATTATTGGTTCTATTGTTATTGATTTCATCCCCTTTTATTGTTGGTTTTTATCATTGAAACTGTGGTAAAACCAATGTTTGTAACTTGTAAGTTTTTGCTTTTCTTTCTTTTTATTGTTTACTTCTTCCCTCGAATATTTGTGTGGAATCACAACATATATTTTCAGTGAAAAGAAAATATGTATTGACAACTTAGAAATTGATTAATGAAAAAGACCAAACATATTAGTAGAAAATGCAGTAATTTATTGCGTTTTACATCTCTGTATACACAAACTTACTTTATAGAAAATCGGAATGCTGTATAGTTAGAGTTCCATAGAGAACAAATATGCATTGGTTTGCGAGTCAAAGTTTGTTTGCTACTATGGTGTGTCTGTGATGCTTGCCAAAATTTACTTAGTTCTTATGACTTATAAATGCTCTCAGAGACATTCTCGTAGATTGTTCCTTTCTCGACACTTGTCGTCACATGAAGTTAACTCTTTAACAATATGATCAGAGATAGTCCTTAGAGGTTCACTTTGTGTAAATAAATGGTAACTGAGAGGAGTGGTTGTTTGGGAATTTGGACATAGTTGCGAATATGTGCAGTACGAGCTCGACATGGCTGATGCTATGATGGCTGGTCCAGCTTTGTTGGATGTTTAACAATCTATGTCGTGTATTCAAAACCTTGCTTTTATTTTCTTTCGTATTAGGCTGGGAACATACTTCTTGATAACACTGGGGGAGATAAAGCTCGGTGATTTTGGTGTCTCTGCGTGCTTGTTTGACAATGGCGATAGGCAACGTGCAAGAAACACAATTGTTGGTTATTGTGGTCTTTTAGGATCACTGCGCTGGAGTTGGCTCATGGTCATGCGCCTTTCTCAAAATATCCTCCAATGAAGAAGGTATTCAAAACTTTTCTTTTGTGTATTGAGAAGAGGACAGTGTCTTATTCCTCTTGTCTCTGTAACAGGTACTATTGATGACTATTCAAAAATGCACCGCCTGGCCTTGATTATGACCGTGACAAGAAGTTTTCAAAGGTACTTGTGTTCATTTCTTATGTTATTTGAATGTACGTTATCACTCTTCACTCCCTTGGTATCAAACTGTCATGGCGGTTTGAGCTTGCTTAACTTTGAAACGCATTGTGCAGGTGAATGACAGAGAGCAAGTATTTGGCAGTCAACTGCTCTCTGAAAACATGAACGGAAAAGAAAGACTTTCAGTTACGGTAGTGGTAGAGCCGATCTGTGAAGAGAAAACCGCTCCCTCTACCAACATAGAGCACCACTCCGTCAATATTTTTAAAAAAACTCTTGCGTTGTAAAACTAAATAGGATTGGACCCGCGTGATTATTAGTTTCTGAATTTGTATTTTTGTTTAAAAAAAAAGTCTATTTAACTATCTCAAAATTATTTAATCATCTCAAAATTATATACTAGGGAACTTTTACCTTAATTTAGTTTTTGTAGTTTATAAGTGTGGAAATTAACTAAATTTACAATTAGAAATCTAATATAATAGTTATATTTATAACAAAGTAATCAAAATATTCGAAAAATCCAAAAACATTTAGTAGAAGATGGAGTAAAGACAATTTTTTTCAGTTCTTTTGTAGGTTTTTAGATATTCGGTTCTATTCATTATTATTTTGGAGGAAAATATCTTCTAGTAGTTTTGTGGAATTCTCGGGTAATATTCATTATACCTCGGAAAAATCATGAAGAAAAGTGAAGAGAAATGAGACCAATTACAAATCATACCTGGAATAAACGAGAAGACTCGATGAAGAACTCTATGAAGACTTGATAACAAAAGCCACAATTATGCACATATATTGGAAGAAGGTGAGCTAAAATAAATTCTCGGAAAATTGATTCAAAAGAGTGAAGAAAAGTTGCATTTTCACAGTTGGATAAGAAGGTAGAGATAACGGAATCTGTCAGTGATCAGGAGGCATGGGATTTATAGTGGTACGCCAATTTTCAGAAATTAAAAAATAAAATAATATGATTTATCTCTTTACTATTACAATTAATCATTCAAACAAAATTGAACATCTAGTAAAACAAAATTTAAATTGTATGGAAACCAACAAGAGTAATTCACATATAAGGAATATTCTAAGATGATTAAAATTTCAAATTCAACAAACTAGTAAAAGAATATTTTGTTATTTTTTGTATTTGGAGATAAATATTTATCAATAATTCATTGATTTATAAACTATGATATTTGTTATTGAGGTATAAGATGTATGCCATACAATCCACGTCTTTAGGCTTTTTTTTTTCTTTTTTCTTGGTGGATTAAATCCTTTATAACATATTAGTTATACCATGTTTATGTGAATCGAGTTTTAGATTCAGTTCAACAAAAAATATTAAACAAAATAAAAAGTTGATCAGTGAGAGATATCAATTCTTATAATAAACGCAATTTGTATGAAAATGGAACACTCAACAAAAAAACAGTAAAGAAATGTAATTAAATTTGTATTTTGTTTTTGCCAAAAAATTTATGATTATACGAATCAAATATATCTGTCAAAAGATGTATCAAATATTTGGCGGGTTGACGGCCTATTTCCCCACCAAAACTAAAACTATGTCGTATCAAATATCTTCCAAACTATGTCCTCGTCTCAGATTCCCACCAATTGAAAGTTAAATAGCCACATCCCCACAAAATCAAATTTAAATACTCATTTCTCCCTACGGTTAAAAACCACTCGGAGGCTCGGAGCACAGAGTTTTGATTCCATACGGTTTAATCCTATTTTCCAGCATGTTGTAATCACCGTCGATAAATCTCAGAGTTTGAAAAATGATTACGTGGCATCAATCCATGGTCTCATTGCTTGTGACATTTTTCATTTACCTTGTAGACGAGCACAGACAAATGAAATCACTCGCATGTATAAGTTACAGGCAGTTTGAGGGCAATTGTGCCACCAACTTGGAGCGGAAGAAATATTCGATCGGGAAATGGCGAATGCGTTTGCAATACTAAAGTTTAGCCGGTGGATTTGGTGCCACTATTTGGCAAGATCATTTTCCCCTCTTCATGCTCATATACACTGGCCATGTTCGTTTGAAAATCGCCGCAACTGCGGCTGCGACAGAAAGTCATGAGTAAAATTAAAAGGAAATGCACAGAAAAGAGAGGAAAAGAGTCGCAGCGTTTTTGATTGCAGGAGAGAGTGAAGAACAGAGGTGCCGCTGGTTTGCTCTTGCGACTCGGAGGTCACCGGATTCCTTTGATTTTTTCGGTCGCTGCGATTCATCCTTTTCAACCCAACATCGATGAAGAGTTAAATTGTAAAGGAAGTTCAGTTGCAGCCTCAATCGCAACGATTCCCAAAAGAACAGGGCCACTGTATAAATTGTAAAGATGGTTCATTACTAGGGATGTATATTCAACAATTTGATTTGATTATTGGTTCTATTGTATTGATTTCATCCTCTTTTATTGTTGGTTTTTATCATTTACAGTTTAGACTCTGGTAAAACCAATGTTTGCAAGTTTTTGCTTTTCTTTTTATTGTTCACTTCTTCCCTCGAATTTTTGTGTGGAATCACAACATATATTTTCAGTGAAAAAAAATATATGTATTGACAAATGACAACTTAGAAATTGATTAATGAAAAAGACCAAACATTTTAGTAGAAAATGCAGTAATTGATTGCGTTTTACATCTCATGCCATTGCTAAAGTTTGACCTAAAACAGATATCCCTATCACCGTATGGAATAAGAATACGACATCGTTTTGGCTAAACCCTTTTTTAACTCTTTAAGCTAGAGAGAGCACAAAGTTTAGTTCCATTGATTTCTGGTTTTGAAGCTTTGCAAATTAATCGGAGCTATGGAAACTGAATCGGAGAGGGTCAACAATGAAGCCACCATCACCGCCGTCAAAGACATGAGAGCTCGATTGGAGAATCGAATTCGTAACGAACACGACGCTCACTTGGATCTCCTTTCGTCTCTCCAATCTACCACCGTTCCCGATATAATCCCGTCGCTCGATCTCTCTCTCCGTGTAATCTCTTCTTTCACGAATCGGCCTTTCGTCGCCACACCTCCTTTACCTGAACCCAATTTGGAGAAGAAGCACCATCCCATTGCTAAACTACAAACCCAACAACAACGAGGTCATGGCTCGAAATCGATGCTTATCTCCACGAAACAGAGAGATTCTGGTTCGGGAGCTGAAGCGGATGGATCGAGCGGGAGCCCCAGGGCGCTCGTGAGAGCGATGGTGGCGGAGTGTTTGCTACAGAAAGTACCGTGGGATTCGACGGATTCGTCGAGTGTGCTAAGAAAGCTTGAGAATGACAAGAACGCGAGGCTGGCTGAGAAGGCGGCTTTACGTGACCTAGGCGGAGAGCGTGGGCCGATCCTCGCCGTAGAGAATGCTCTTAGATCGATATCGGAAGATAACGGTTCGCTGGAACTGGAGGCGTTCGAAGTTGGTGGGAATCCTCGAATCATGATCTTGGCTATTGATCGAACCAGATTGCTCAAAGAGTTACCGGAGAGTTTCCAGGGGAATAGCAAACCGAGTCGGGTCGTAGAAACCCCTAAGCCGATTGAGATATCTACACCTTCCGGCGGGTTTGGGGGTCCCGGGTCGAGTAATTTCCAGAGACCACCGGAGATGTGGCCAGGTGACCCGAATATGGGGTTTAGGCCGATGATGAGTGCACCTAGAGGGATGGGAATGATGGGGATGCATCATCCAATGGGGATGATGGGTCGACCACCGCCGTTTCCGCTGCCATTGCCTTTGCCGGTGCCGGCGAGTCAGAAGCTTAGAAGTGAGGAGGATGATTTGAAAGACGTTGAGGCTCTTCTTAGCAAGAAGTCTTTTAAGGAGAAGCAACAGTCGAAGACAGGTGAGGAGTTGCTTGACCTCATTCATCGTCCAACTGCCAAAGAAGCAGCTACAGCAGCTAAGGTAATCCAAATGAACGCTCTTTAGGTTATGCTTTTTTTTTTTGTTGTAAAATGTGAATGTGAGTTTAGAAGCTTTGCAAAGGGATTGAGGAAGAACATAGTAATGAACTTAGGATTGTGTTGATCCAAAGCTGTATTAAGTTGGATTAGATAATGTATGATTCTTGAGAAAGTTTTGAACTAGTTATGAGCCGTTTGGTGATACTGATACTTAGTATTTTCAATTTTGTTATCAAGACTATAGGGGAGAAAATACAAACTACTCCATTTTGTGTTTTTGTAATTGAATGTGTTTAAGTAATAGTTTAAGGTTTAGCTGGTTTCATCACTTTAGCCGATTAAAGGACTTTGATGTATGGTTAGCTCTCAAGAATCGGAGTTCTCAGCATTGTTTTAGAATTACTGGAAGGTGAAAAGCAAAGAGCTATATAACTGAGTTGCTTTTTACTTCGGTTTAGATGATGATAGTTATGGCTTTTGTTCAATGTGGCTCAGATGTATTTGAAAGCAATGAGCTCTCTATTAGAAAATAATGACGTTATGAGATCTAGATGCTTAATGTTTTTGACCTGTTCATCTTCGTAACATATACTCTTTTTAGCTTTCCATACAATACTTGTGTGTTCTGTCTCTCAGTGTGGGGTTGAAAGTTGATATGTGGTTTCTAGTCTATAGTTTTAATCTCGAAGTAACGAAAGACTCTGCACTAAACTTGTGTGTTTGTTGGGCTGTTCTCTCTTGGTATCTTGTGATCTACACCCCTGCCACTGTTTCTAATCTCAACTGTTCTAGTTGTTTTCTTTTGCTATTTTTTCATTCTATCATTTTGAAAGTAGTGTGGTTCTTGTGAATGACTGGTTTATTGTTTATGTTAATTACAGTTTAAAAGCAAAGGTGGGTCACAGGTTAAGTATTACTGTAGGTACTTAACTAAAGAGGATTGCCGTCTTCAGTGTGGTTCCCACATAGCCTGCAACAAGGTTCGAACCAACACAACTTCGCACTTTTCTTCTTATTTTATCAGAAAACCGGAATGCTATATCATTAGAGTTTCATAGCGAACAAATTGGTATTGGTTTGCAAGTCAAAGATTGTTTACTACTTTGGTGTCTTTGATGCTTGCCGAAATATACTCAGTTCTTATGACTTATATATGCTTTCAGAGACATTTCCGTCGTTTAGTCGCTTCACATACCGACGTCAGCCTAGGAGATTGTTCCTTTCTCGATACTTGTCGTCACATGAAGGTAACTCTTCAACAGTATTATCAGAGTCAAAAGAGGTTCACTTTGTGTAAATAAATGGTAACTGAGAGAAATAGTTGTTTTGGATTTTGGACAGACTTGCAAATATGTGCATTACGAGCTCGACATGGCTGATGCTATGATGGCTGGTCCAGAAAAGGCGTTGAAGCCTCTGCGTGCTGATTACTGTTCCGAAGCTGAGCTTGGCGAGGCACAATGGATTAACTGCGACATCCGTAGCTTCCGAATGAACATTTTGGGAACTTTTGGAGTTGTTATGGCGGATCCACCATGGGACATTCACATGGAGCTTCCATATGGAACAATGGGTGATGACGAGATGCGTACACTCAATGTTCCTTCGTTGCAGACTGACGGTTTGATTTTCCTCTGGGTCACTGGTCGTGCAATGGAGCTAGGCCGCGAATGGTACTTCGAAAATCCTCAAATCAAAATTTTCATTTCATCTCATATGTTATCCCATTTAGATGAAGTTTGTTTTTTTTTGGTAAAGTTTGGAGCTTTGGGGATACAAGCGAGTGGAAGAGATCATATGGGTAAAGACGAATCAACTTCAACGTATTATTCGAACAGGAAGGACAGGTCACTGGCTCAACCACAGCAAAGAGCATTGTCTGGTTGGAATCAAAGGAAACCCAGAAGTGAACAGGAACATTGATACGGACGTGATTGTTGCAGAGGTTAGAGAGACAAGTCGGAAGCCAGACGAGGTTTGTTGTCTATCTTTATAATTTTTTTTAGACTTGTTGTGATGAAAATGATTCAACAATTTTGTTACACGTTACCAGATGTATGCAATGTTGGAGAGGATCATGCCAAGAGCAAGAAAACTTGAGTTATTTGCCCGTATGCACAATGCTCAAGCCGGGTAAAGTTTTCCAACTTTTTTATTTTCTGTCGTATGATAACAAGTTATGGCTTGTTTGCTGATTTTTTGGGTGATGAATCTGTTGGGTCAATAGATGGCTGTCACTTGGGAACCAGCTTAATGGTGTCCGGTTGATCAACGAAGGTCTTCGAGCTCGGTTTAAGGCGTCGTACCCAGAAATAGATGTTCAACCACCATCACCACCAAGAGCCTCTGCAATGGAGACAGACAACGAACCAATGGCTATTGACTCCATCACTGCGTAGTTGAATCTTTTTATTTAAAACCATAGCCAATAGGTCTCAGCTTTGTTGGATGTAGACCGTTAAATTAAATCATGTTGCTTTCATCAAACATTTGTAGGCTTGATTGTAAATTTTTGATGAAAAGTGAAATGAAGAAACCTTAAAACAAATGTGTGAAAGCCTTAAAGTTATAAGGAAACAACATTTTATTCTGTGAAAATTATAAGGAAGTTGCTTTATTCGCTCCAGTACTTTTCATCGTCAACATCCTTTCCGCTATCCAACGAATCCTCACCGTCCGAGTCGTTGACCAGTCCCATCTTGAATCTCCTCACGTCTTCTGCAGCTGCGTTCCTGAACAGCCCTATATCGACGGCTCCGGCGACCATGTTGTAACCACGTTCCCGGATCGCGGCTGGTCCGTCGTGTGGCATGGCGAAACCACACAAGTAGGCCCCACCTTTCGTCGGATCTGACGACAGCACCGATTTCTCCGCTTTCCTCATCATCTCTCTCACTTTCTTGTGTCCTGGGTCCCACAAGTATCCCATGCTCGCGCTGAGATCCAACGGCCCCATTTGCACGCAGTCAACACCATCGACGGCTGAGATTTCATCTGCTTTCTTCACTCCTTCAGCTGACTCCACCTGGCACATGATCAGGAGCTCGTCCTGGTAACTACCTAAATACCCTTCGTCGATTCCGTACTTTGAAGCTCGCACGACCGTGTGCGCCGATCCACGGATGCCGTCGGGAGGAAACCGGCAATACGACACCGCTTTGCTCGCGTCCTTGCGAGATTCGATCATTGGGAACATGATTCCCTGTGGGCCTAGATCTAGGGCTTTCTTGGCCCAGGTTTGGCAGTTTTCCGGCAACCTGAGAATGGCGGCTGTGCCGGCGGCGTTAAGAGCTCGGATGCAGTCAAGTGCCTCCGGTATTCCGCCGTGACCGTGTTCCATGTCAACGACGACGTAATCGTATCCGGAGTGAGCAGCGATCTCGGCTAAAGTCGGCGAGAAGGAGAGTAGAAACAAGCCGTAGAGAGTTTCCCCTCCACGGAGCCGGGATTTCAATGAGGTTTGGGATCGATTGGCGATTCCCTCCACGGCGGGAGAAGAGACGGCGACAGCGGGCGATTGATCGGCGGCTCGGATTGGAGTTATTCGAGTTTTGCGGGAAAATGACAGGGAGGATCTGACGGAGATGGTCTTCGATAAAGATGGTTTTCCGATGATAACAGAGGAAGAACTAAGCAGAGGTGTCACATCTGTGTTGACGGTTGCGAAGAATGAAGCGGTGGCCATTGCGGTGGATTTCGCAAGTATCATCGCTAAAGAGCTTTTGCGTTTTTTCGTTTTAACTTCTTCAAGTGTTTAGTAATCGACTAATCGCGTATGACCCGAATATTAGTATTAGTAATCGTTAATCATCGTTTTCGAGCTAGAAACTTAAACTACATGCTGTTTTTTGCTCCCAGAGACGGGAAAACGTGTCACTTACCTAACCCGATGCCAATAAACCATTGATAAAGAAGAGATTGAAAAATAAAACAAGAACAACACATGAGAGAGAGAAAGAGAGTTTTTTTTTTTGTTACGATAGAGAAAGAGAGTTAGTGCATCAAACGACAACAGCTAGAGATTTCATCAAGATATATTCCCCATCAAAGACAACACCACACCACACCACTTCCACCACTTAACTCCAAATCTCTCCACCTTGGCATTTCTCCATTGCAATCTCCCCACACCATATGTCCTGATTTCGCAACGAATTCAAATTCAGTTCTGTAAACCGGTGGTTCAGGTGTTAAATGTTAGGTTTAATGTCAAGTTAAGATTGAAGAGCTGGTTTGGGAGCTAAGCCGGATCGGGTTATAAGCGAAGATGGGCTGAATTCTTAAGAAGGCCCAGGGCCCACTCAATCATTCTGTTTGAATAAATTTATCAAAATCGATTTAATTGAAATATATTAATGTAAATTCAAAATTTGGATCTTAATTTTCTACTAAAATACAAAATTGGAATCACCAATTCAACAGGAGTTTTTCTCTTTCCAAATATTTTCTAAAAAAAAATGAATTACACCATATTTTATACTTTAATTAAATATAATTGAAAATGTGATAACATAAATCTCTAATGATTTATGTAAATCTAAGATTTAATAAAGAGACTTATGTAAATTTCTACGAAGTAACAATTTTAGTTTTATAAAGTTTTATAAAAAACAAATGATAATCCATGATTCCATGAATTGTTCATTTCATCCTAAAATACGTTGACAAAAACAAAGATCTCTCTATCCACCGTTATTCAACGTCAACCAAAGCACCAAAACCACTAGTCAATGTCACTCGTGAACTAGCCAAAGATAAACTTATGGATGCGTCAATCTCCTCACCATAGCCACGTGTAATCATCTTACATGCTTAAAAGTCTTGCCACGTCAGTAATTCCCAAATCGCGTTTTGGTTCCGACTTCCTGTGGTCAACTAGATCAGAGAAATATAACACAGTCGAGCCAAAAACGAACCGAAAAAAGGAAAAAAAAAGTTTAGGAAACAAAAAAATCGCCAAACAAAAAAAAAGTTTTACAATTGCAATGGTGTCTCGGCTTCGTCTTGCTCTAGAGTACTTCTTCTAGTCTCTCTTTTCTACTTTAGATTTTTTTTTTTTTTTTTCGTTTACAGTTCTCCGATTCGATTTTATCTGTGATTGTTGTCTGACGACGGAGTCGGATTTGGTCGTTTTTTTAGGGCTGTTCTGGGTGCGAGACGGCGGAAGAAAATGGCGACTCGCGGTGGTGGTGGTGGTGGTGGTAGTAAGAAGAAAGGTTTCTCCGTAAACCCTAAAGACTACAAGCTTATGGAAGAAGTTGGATATGGTGCTAGTGCTGTTGTTCATCGAGCAATTTATCTCCCTACTAAAGAAGTCGTCGCTATCAAGTGTTTGGATCTCGATCGCTGCAATACCAATCTTGTTAGCTCTAATCTAGCTCCAACTTCGTATTCGATTCGAAATTTGTAATTTGTTTGTGTGGGAGGTTTCGATTTTGGGGTTATTGTTTTAGCTGTAGATTTGAATTGGGGATTTCGATTTCGAGATACTAAATTCGAGATCATGAAATAGCATCACTAAACCTGAAAATTGAGGGATTCATAGAGTTTTAAGATCAGCTTATTAGTCTATAGATGATTTCAAATGCTTGATCATCTTCTCAGTTTGCGATTTGGGATCAGTTGCTTTTATGATTTTGGATCAATTGTGATTGTTTTTTAGATCCGTGCTTTCATTTTCCATATTTGTTTGCTTTAACTTAGTTTCCTATATTCGAGATTTCAGTTTTGCTGCGACTTCATAAAGTAATGTTTTTGTTTGTTTTTTTTCTTTCTAGGATGATATAAGAAGGGAGGCACAGACAATGAGTTTGATAGATCATCCAAATGTTATAAAGTCGTTTTGTTCGTTTGCTGTTGACCATAATCTATGGGTGGTCATGCCATTCATGGCTCAAGGTTCGTGCTTGCATCTCATGAAAGCAGCGTATCCAGATGGATTCGAAGAGTCGGCGATATGTTCTATGCTGAAAGAAACACTAAAAGCTCTTGATTACCTTCATAGACAAGGGCATATCCATCGTGATGTTAAGGTCAGCTTTTTAACTTGAAATTTGTTTTTGTTTGTTTCACACTGAACTTAGAAGCTTATTTTTGTTTTCTTTGGTGATTAGGCTGGAAACATACTTCTTGATAACACTGGGGAGATTAAGCTCGGTGATTTTGGCGTCTCTGCGTGTTTGTTTGACACTGGAGATAGGCAACGTGCAAGAAACACATTTGTTGGTACTCCGTGCTGGTTGGTTATTGTAGTTTTCTTCAGTTTCGTTCTTCTTAAAGCTTCACAGTTAGTTTCTCTCTACTCGACGATTGATATGTAACTTTCTTGTTTCTGTTTGTAGGATGGCACCGGAGGTCTTGCAGCCAGGAAGTGGATACAATTCAAAGTGAGTTTACGCTTCAATATCAATAATCAAGTTCCCTTTGGTATATACTGCCAAGAGCTGTTTGCATCAAAGAAATGCGATAACAGCTATTGATTAATTTGGTTTTTATGTATCTTCCTTACAGAGCTGATATCTGGTCGTTTGGAATAACGGCGCTGGAGTTGGCTCATGGTCATGCGCCTTTCTCAAAATATCCTCCCATGAAGGTATTCAGTACTTTTCTTTTGTGTATTGAGAAGAGGACAGTGTCTTATCCCTCGTGTCTCTGTAACAGGTACTACTGATGACTATTCAAAATGCACCGCCTGGACTTGATTATGACCGTGATAAGAAGTTTTCAAAGGTACTTGTGTTCTTTCTAGGTAGATTCGGGTGTTATTTGAATGTACGTTATCTTTCTAATTAAGAAAATGTTTTTAGCTGTGCCCCAGTCCTTTAAAGAAATGGTAGCATTGTGTCTGGTGAAAGATCAAACGAAAAGACCAACCGCTAAGAAGTTGTTGAAACACTCCTTTTTCAAGAACGCAAAGCCTCCAGAGATCTGTGTGAAAAAGTTATTTGCCGATTTGCCACCGCTTTGGACTCGCGTGAAAGCTCTTCAGGTTTGCCATGCTTATCTCTTCTTTCGAGCTTGCTGTGCTCGTCCTGCTCTACTCTAGATGATAGATTCGTTGTATATGACAGGCCAAGGATGCTGCACAGCTTGCGTTGAAAGGAATGGCTTCTGCTGACCAAGATGCTATATCACAGGTGACATTGACAACCGCACAAGTTTGAAATTTATTATTATTGAAGACGTGAATTGCAGAATGCTTATAAAAAAGGTTAATTTTATCGTGTCAGAGTGAATATCAAAGAGGAGTAAGCGCTTGGAACTTCAACCTTGAAGATTTGAAAGAACAAGCTTCTTTGGTAGGCTATGCTTTGATATTATCACTTGGATGATGCCATTTGAGAAACCATTGGTTTCCATCAAATAATCATGTTCTTACATTCTTCTTTTTTTGGGTGCAATAATAGCTAGATGATTATGACAGCTTAACAGAGAGTAAGGAAGAAGATGAACCTTTTGGCGAACAGTTGCATAATAAGGTTAGTAATTCAAAAACAAACTTATACTTCTTCACTCCCTTGGTATCAAAGTGTCATGGTGGTTCTTAAGTTAGAAACGCATTGCAGGTGAATGACAGAGAGCAAGTATTTAGTCAACTGCTCTCTGAAAACATGAATGGAAAAGAAAAAGTTTCAGATACGGAAGTGGTAGAGCCGATCTGTGAAGAGAAACCCGCTTCTTCTACAGAACAAACGGCACCAAGTTCAGAGCACGACGTTCCACAGGCCAAGGCTAAGCCAGTGAGACGCCAGACTCAGAGTGGACCACTTTCACCCGCTATTTTGTCAACCAATACGGATTCAGGGAAGGTCCATGGTTATGCAAGGTTTGCTATTTGCTTATTGTCGTTTGAGATCTGATTCTCCCTATTTGCTTATTTTCGTTTGAGATCTCTGATTCTCCTTTCTTTCAAATGCTCTAACTTCAAATTTACTATTTGCTAGGCCTGAGAGTGAACGCCAGCCCACATCAGTCCGGAAGGCACCTAGCTTTAGTGGTCCATTGAATCTTCCAAACCGTGCTTCAGCAAACAGTTTTTCAGCTCCTATTAAATCTTCTGGAGGTAAGGAAGTACATTTGCGTCTACTGCAGCTCATTATTGTTGTTGCATCCATCTAGTTCAGTTAACTTAAGAGTCGTTCTCAATCTTAAATAGGATTCCGTGATTCTCTCGATGACAAGTCAAAGGCTAATGTGGTTCAAATCAAAGGAAGATTTTCAGTAACATCAGAAAACTTAGATCTTGCAAGGGTCTGTATATGATAAAAATCTTCTCCTACTCTTCGTTTTCCTCTTTCGATGATATCAGTGTAGAATGATGATAATTCTACACTCTATAATCTACAGGCATCCCCGCTGAGAAAATCTGCTAGTGTTGGGAATTGGATACTCGAATCCAAAATGGTCAGTTTGCTACCACAAAGGCTTCCTTTAGTCCGTAGAGTTTTCTGTTTTCTAGTCGTAACAAATCTTATATTTTTTCCAGCAACAGCCGACGTGTCAGCCCATCAAGGAGTTAAATAGTCATCCTGTGTCTCCCTCATTCATCATGCCTCAGCTTCAAAATCTGTTCCTGCAAAATTCAATACAACAGGTAAAAGAAAAAAAAGTTGTATTGAGACATTTATGTTTTGATTGTAGAGTACTTAACGGAACTTTGTAACTTCAGGATCTTATTATGAATCTACTGAATAGCTTACAAGTTACTGAAGTAACAACAGATGGTAAGATAGACATTTCAATTCCAATTTGTTTGTTATATCGAGCATGCAAGAGATAGTTAACTACTTAACTCTCATCCCTTGTTATGTAGGTTCTCAAAATGGAAAGTTGCCACCTTTGCCTCGAGGACCTGACAGTAATGGAACCGTAAGTAGTTTCACATTAACCTCTATAAGCAGTCTCAAAATCAATGTCCTTCACATTCTTTGATTTTGTCACAGGTTGTTGAACCAACAGCTTCTGAGAGAGAAAGGTTACTACTTACCAAGATCTCTGAGCTTCGAGCAAGGTTGTTGTTCCTCTTCTTTGATCAACCAAAAACCTTCTTGTTAGAGAATCGATTGTGGTATAGTCTTTCTAATTACTTCTCAAATATTCAATTTATGTAGGATGATGGAGGTGACAGAAGAACTTGAAGAAGAAAAATCAAAACACAATCAAGTAAGTTCAAAAAACTCTTGATCTCCCAAGAACAAATCTGATCTCTGAACCATCATAATCATCAAGCATCTCTGTGTTTATTATCTACAGCTACAGCAGAAACTGAAATTATTTACCGGACGCGAGCAATTGTAATCAGAGACCGGAACACTATGCTACACAGAAGCTTGAGGAGAAGAGGATAAGTATATTTTGTACACTAAAAAAAAAAAGACAAAACCGAGAACGTCTCTGTCCATTGGAAGCAGAAGGACAGATTGAGTTGTTCTGTGTGTGCAGAAGCAGACATCATCGGGAGTTCGGGACATATGTTTGGCACAGGAGAAACATATACAGAAGAAATGGAGAAGAAAGCTCCTTGTCATTGTATTTTCTTAATATATAAGTTATATAGTCTTACGTTTTGAGTAAGAAAGTTTCTTTGATTGTTGTTGTTGTATTAGTATTATTAGTAACTAATATAGGCTCTCTCATCTTTTATTTTTGTGGATTGTAAATGAAACCTGATTTGATGTATTTGTTGTATTGTACCCACCAAATTCTTTATTAATAATCTCATGGAGTGATTTATCAACTTATATTTACTTTGTTTCTTTTATAACAAAGTTTGATTCATATTTTATAGAGATATAACACATCTCGCTTCACATACAAACCACTCCTTTGGCTATATCCAAAGGTGTAAAACCTTCAAGAATCAACTCGCTTCTTGTTCCAGGTGTCTTGTTCTTGGACCGTTTCCACCGCAAGAACAACGATTATAACCGAACCAGCACTAATCGAGAAGAACCACATTGTATCTCTAGATCGAGACCAAGTAAGAAACATACAATGGCACTGCTATCCGTAGAAACCACCCTACGTAGCCTTCACCAGCTGGTAACAAACAATACGCCATGAAAATGGCTCCAACGAAAGCCATACTATTCACACTCCGTCGTACCTTTATCATTTAAACCTCATACTCCCTCTGTCCCATGTTATAAGCAGTTTGGGGAAATGTATCTGGAAATTAAACACAAAGAGATAAGATTTCAGCGAAAACAACTGAAATTGAAATTATTTATTAGCAGAAACTGAAATTGTTTGTTAGTGTTGTTTTCTCTAATATGAAATTATTTATCATTTAAACCTCATACTCCCTTTGTCCCATATTATAAGCAGTTTGGGAAAATTATTTGTTATCTACAGCTTTCTAACGCAACCTGAATCTATGATATTGCTTGATCAAAACTTTATTGAGAAGACAAATCATTAGATACGATGTCAATGGCATATCTACAAAGAGCTTTTCATTCAAAAAAACTTTTATCAGCTATGGAAAAGTAGGTGATCAAGCTCATCAAACCCATCATCCTCATCATGTTCAACATCCTTCAGAAGTTCCTCTGTCGTTGCCGTAAAAGAATCAAGCTTGGTTTGTTCATAGAATGAACATCTTTGTGAATCCCATTCCTCTTTCAGTTTCTCCACTCTCTCCCCCATCAACTCTTTCTCTTCGGATATGTGCTTTATGTCCTCAACCTCCACTATTTCTCCTGCACCTTTAAGATAACCAAAACACACATGCATCACAACAGAGCTCCAAATCAAATCAACTTAACAATTTTCCCCTTTCAGTGGTATGGAGAAATTAAAAAAATTGCAGACAAACAGTTGATATGGAGTAGCATACTTTTGATAGCACGCTTCTTGGCCTCTGCGTACTCTATAGACCTTTTATGTAGAGAACTCAGATCAACTTCATTACCCTGATAAGCACAAAACATCAAAGATAAGTACAATGGAGAAAACTTTAGTAAATAACAAAATCAACACTGTTGAAGATATCTGCAAATATGTGTGTGGTACTCACCATATCCAAATGAATGAATTTCTCAATCTCGGTGTCAGAGGTTAATCTGTTCAAAGTGAAGATGAGAATCATATCACTAAAAAATGTTATTCAAAAACTAAGACCAGAAATGAATTTTAAGGGACAAGATGACATACTTTCCATAGGCTAAGCGTATACATGCGTTCTGAATCTCTGTTAAATGATAGCGTTTCTCGGTTGCAGACACTTCGTTAACGTCCACAGCTCCAAATATAAACACGTTTTTGTCAAGCATTTGTTTCGCCACAACAGTAGCTATCTCTACACCTTTATCTTTTGCCTCAACTACAAGATCCCTAAATTTTCCAAGCTCTTCTGCAACATGAGAACCGTACAAGTTTTCAGTTAGAATATAAAACTACAAATGATGTTGTAATCAGCAAAAGCCAAACTGATAAATCACATCACAGCAGCTTACAACAAATGGTGAAAACACTTACGAAGTGAGATATAAATCCGGAACTTGGGTTTAAAAGGTTGGATCTCATGAAGGCAATAGAGACAGTAAAGACCTCCAAGTCTCCGTGAAAAAGAATCAATACTAACCATGTGACCTGTAAACATAAAGTTGGTTTGTGAGTTTAGCTAAGAAAACAAGCATAATGTGAAAACAGACAGCAACAGATAACTCATTCTGAGTGTTCCAAAAATCCATGAATTAGAACTCAAGCGTACCGATGGTATGAGCATACAGTGACTGCATGAAAAAGGCTAACTTGGTGTCAGGAATGGCTTCAAATATGTAAGAAAACTTTCGAGATAGCCACACACTCTTCATCTCATCAAACGTTGTCAAATCACCCTGAAAGTAAACCCAGAGACTCAGCAAATCTGAAAGCCTGAAAAAAGTTTGAAAGAGCTAACAAAGATGGAGAAAGAAAACAAAAGTACCTCCACAAACTCGTCTATGAGCTCATCGATATCTCTCTTGAACGGAGAAAGATTACCTGAAGAAAACACAAAGATTAAGTACCAAGACTCCATGGATCACATAACATCCCCAAAGAGACAATCCTCAAGAATCATCGATCAATGTGTTCGTAATAGCGCCTCTTCCCTTCAGTGGAAAAGGTTCAAAGTTTGACATCTCACCTGAAGCATGCAGCTTCTTCGTCTTCTCTGGCGACTTTCCATTCACCGGAATAAGCTTCAGTTTTTTTGTTGGAGTCATTATGTGTTTGCTAATTCATTCTTTGCAGAAAGCCCTCTAACCAAAAATACAGAATGTTAAATTCAGCTAAAGCCCTCTAACCAAAAATACAGAACAAATTCAGCTAAAGATATTTGTAACAGAAGAGTGTGCAGAATCCCAAATTTATACGGAGATTATAGATGAATTAGATCAAACAATCCCAGATTTGACATTGCTTGTATCCATCCCTTGAGCCAAACACCTCCAATATGCAAAAGCTAATTCCAACACTTTTAACCACAATTTAAAAAGAAAAATTGTGCAACCCGCCACTATTGCAATCATGATCAAATCTAAGAAACCCCAAATCATTTTCCCCAATCTTCAATTAAAAAATTATGTCGATTAATCAAGGAACCAGCATACTAACCTTGTGAGTAACTAGAGCAAGTGATTTGCGGATAAGAAAGACGATGAGAACAGAGGACGACTTAAGAGACGGCGAATGATGACGAGGAGAGCGGAGAGCAGATGCAAGCACGGCGAGCGCTCGCGGACGAGAACGGAGAAGAGAAAAAGGACGGCGAAGGAGTGCTCTTTCTCGCCGCCGGAGAAGAAGAAATCGGGCAAGAGAGGAAGATGACCAACTGAACAAAAGTTGAGTTGAGAAAAAAAAAAATGTTGAGGGAGTCAATTAATTAAGATTTTAATCAAAACTATATCTATTTCATTTAAGGGTTAAAATTGGATTAGTCTTCTAAAAGGGGCAAAGGTGATTTGTGAAGGTGTATGTGGACAATAATAATCTCATGGAGTGATCTTTTAATTAAGGGTACTCTTGAATTAAACATATATTTAGTTTGTGTCTTTTACAACAACAACACATCTAGCTTCACATACACTCCACTCCTTTGGCCATATCCAAACTTGTAAAACCTTCAAGAATCAACTCGCTTCTTGTTCCAGGTATCTTCTTCTTGGACCGTTTCCACCGCAAGAAAAACACAACCATGTACGCAAGAACAACGATTATAACCGAACCGGCACTAACCGAGAAGAACCACATTGTATCTGTAGATATAACCGACATCGAGACCAAGTAAGAAACATACAATGGCACTGCTATCCATAGAAACGACCATACGTAGCCTTCACCAGCTGGTAACAAACAAAACGCCATGAAAATGGCTCCAACGAAAGCCATACTATTCACACTCCGAAGCACATAGAAATATCTCTGGTCCATCACCACAGTACCAACAACACTCTTCTTACTACTACTATTAGTATGACCTTCATGATCTGATGCATTTGCTTGGTATACACCTCCTGGTGGCTGCAAAGCTGTTTGATAAGTAGCTGTGATTATCAGTGCGGCTATCACTAGAAGCGCGCTTCTTGATCCTTCTGGTGTCTGGTTCCTATACCTCGCTGTCTGCGTGAACAAATGCTCAGTGAAACTAATCGGATATCTCAATATTTCCGACACTTTCTTGGTTTTTGGAAGAGATTTTCCGCTTTTACCTCCCGATTTTCGAAGAATGTTTTCGATCTTTCTGTTTGTGTGATGCTCTCTCTGGCTATCTAAGATGTCTAGAGCGGTTAAACCGGTCCGGTTATGGATGTTCCGGTTAACCGCATAACATTTTACTAGTAGCTTCACTGCTTTGAATCTGTTCTGATAAGCTGCTATGTGCAAGGCTGTGTTACCTTCTTGGTCACGTTTGTTTAAAAACTGCATCTCTAGCGATTCTGCATCCACCTGACGAAGTCTTTGGACCCATCCCAAGAGTACTTCGAGCTCTTCACATCTATCGTTTGAAACCGCCATGTGTAGAGCGGTTTCACCCTTCACGTTTGCATCTTTAATGCAACCGGGACAAGCTAAGAGAAACTCTGTCATAAGATCAGTCTCTCCTCTTCTCACTACTTGATGAAACGGCGTCGTACCTTTAATTCATAAACAAAGCTATTTCAACCTTTTAGTTTTTGTAAATAAATTTTGATCAAAGTAAAATGGTTAGGAAAGTTTTTAATGATTTGATGCCAATAAATAATTAAGAGAATTTTATTACCTTCTCTTCCTTTGAGACGAACAAGATCAGGATCAACCTTGAGTAAACTTAGAACTAAACGTGTATGACCTTCCTCTATAGCAAGATGCAATGGACTTAACCCGTGTGTGTTAAGTTTTCTAGCAAAAGATGGCTTAAGATTCATCAACTCCATGGCAAAAGGAAGGTTTCCAGAAGCAGAAGCTACATGTAGAGGAGTGTTGATGAAAGGTACCGCATCAATGATTTCAAGAATGTATGGATTCTCATGTATAACCTCATACAATTTTTCGATGCTTCTGATTTGAGTGGATGCGATCAGTCTTGGATCCATTGGAAATATATGATGAATAAGAAGAAGGAACTGTTCTTTTTAAGGGAAAATAAAACTTAGATTATTTCGATGGCATATGGATTTTATCGTTTGAACTTTGAACAAGTATATAATGTGACTTTGACTCATCGTTTGTTTAATGGAATGCATTTGATTTGACTTTGGCTAAAGCCAATAGAAGACAAACACTAAAGAGTGACTGAGAAAGAGACTACAAAAGTCTTCTCTAGGGAAGCTACAATTTTGTGACTTTGATCCATGTAATTTAAGAGAATATCAACCCTACCAACCCAACACATTTTGACTTCTAGAACTTATTTTACTAAATTGACCGGGTATGTTAATGGGCGTTTATAAGTTGTTCTAAAGGCCCAATATGTTAAAGGCCAAAACGGGCCTTAAGTCGGTGTTTACGGGAAAGAGAAAAAAAAACAGGCGGGGCCTTGAATATAAAATTAAAGTATTTTCCCCATTCTGAATTGCCTCGCAGAATAGCCATTCTTTGGTCCCTCTCGTTTCTCTCCATTAGCTTAGAGTCATTCTCTCTCACGAGAGCCTCGCCGGAACTTTTTTTTCTTTGTTTCGCGGCTTAACCGCCGTCGTGTGGAGCTTACCACGTTCTTATCTTCCGTCGTTAAACTCTCTGGGTAAGCATCTCCTTGATTTTCCCGTTCATCCCCTTTTCGATTTCTCACTGTTTTTAACCTCGGATTCAACTTATTTTGATCTCTTTTTCGTGTTATTTGGCTCGAATCTTAGTATAAAATCATGTTTCTCACTCGATCCCGTTTTGATTTCGCAGCATTTCCCAGTAATTTAATCGCTTTGTTCCTCGTTCTTCGATTTCTAGGGTTTCGGCGTGCTTCTTGTTGCGTCCCTGATTTTGTTTGAGATTCCTCTGATTCGATTCGACTTTCGAGGTGTGTTTATTTTCTCCCCTAAATCTTATTTTTTTCTCTTCTGGGTTCGTCAAATTGGTGGATTTCACTCTAAATTTAAGATTAAACTTAGTTTCAATCTATGAAACCCTAGATTTAATCTCTGAAAAAGAAGTTTATATCTAATTTTGCGACATTACTCCTCAATTTAACGTTTTTCGGAAATTTGTTTATCATATATGATGTTATGCCGATTTGAAGATCGTTGAACTTTTCCTGTGATTAAGTTTTGGTCGATTCCTTGTCCCGTTTCAGTCTGTATTACGCTGTTTTATCCCTGATTAGTGAAAGCTTTAGCCTTTAGGTCTGTTCATATCTCTGGTAGTTAACTTTCTTGTTTTCTGAGTATATATGGCACTTGTTTCTCACTTAAGTTTCTGCTGGATTCTTCAGATGGCAGACACTCGTAATGGTAACGCAGGAGCACCTGCAGGAGCGCCCCCGGGAGCTGGGAATAACTACGC